>JARJLF010001988.1:0-53992 GCA_029378395.1 Mycena leptocephala | reverse complement strand
CATGTTGGTACTGCCGGCGGTCGTAAGTTGGTAGATGTAGATCGACGCAGAATCTTGGTCGATCAAGACCGTTGAGTTTGACAATTACGACGGTACGCAAGCCTGATCCAAGGTTAGACAGAGACCGCTGGGTAACCAGAAAGAGGTTAACCTGCGATAAGTCTGGAAACCATAGCGGAGATTATCAGATACAGTGACATCTTCAAAGGAACGCCGTTACCTGGAAGAAACTATCGAGACCGGCGCATAAATGAAGAGATTGACGAGAGCGTTATCGCCACGCCCCAGGCATTCGACAGAGCTCCTACGGGATCTCCGTAATCGATATTTATGGAAAACGGAGTGGGAGGTGCAGGCGTGGGCTGGAAATACGGTGTCTCTGTTTGCATCAGACCCGCCCACACGTCCCGAGCGTGGTTGAACCGTATTGGTATACGAGACCGCTCGATGGTCCGAATTGGGAAGCAATTCGCAGTTGCACAGTTCGGAAAGGGTCGGAATCAAGTGCGTTGTTGATCATGGGTTATAAGTGTGGAAATATAAGACGGAGTGGACACCAACAGAAAGGCAGACAAAGAGAGACGAAGGAACACCAACGTCATTGGCGTGCGGCCGCCACAGCCCACTAGTACTAGTGCCGTGCCGGTTACGGCGCAGCACGAATTCGCAATCCGAAAGAGGATCGTGAACGGAAGGGAGAAAGCATGAACGCACCCTCCTACAGCCCCTCTATCATCGCGACAGCTCGTCAAGCTGGTTGGCCTTGCGACATTTGTTTTCCACAGCCTCCGCGTGCGACCGCGTTTGATCCGCAGGGAGGGGAAGTGTAGAAGTGAGCGTGGTGGAAGCAGGAAGAATAGGAAAGTGAGGAGGGGTATGGAAGTACAAGCGCGGAGAACGGCTGAAGAACATCGGTATCGGGACATGCGGGTGCGTTATGAGGACATCGCCCGAAAAGTATACCAGCAGGCGGCGAGCTGCACGAATATAAAAAATCGCAGCACGTAGATGGAGGAGCAGAAAGCCTAAGGGTACGCACAGTGAGGGAAGGTGCCGAAATTAAGGGGCGCGGACGAAAAGCAGGGATGGACAATGGGCTGTACACGCACTTGTCATTCGCCTCCTTCAATCCACTCTCTGCCCTTTCCAGCGCGTCCTCTGCCCTCTCTAGCTTCAGTCATAGGCTCTTGATTCCGTTTTCGCGCCCGAGAAGACTCTGCTCGCTGGCCTGGACGGTCGCTTCCGCGGTCTCGGCGCGCGTGATTGCGGCGTTGACCTCGGCGCGACTCTCTCTAACTGGGTCGGTGACGCCTGGCCCGGCCCGAGTGTGTCTTTCCAATGTTTAAGACCCTAGGGGTCACTGATCGCAGTTTGTGATCGAAAACGGCGTAGTCGTGAGGATTCTAGAAAAACGAGTCGCTAGAAAAACGAGTCGCAGGCGGCACACAGTGCGATGTCGTTGAGCGGGCTCACGGCAGAGATCAAGATGTATGTGTGGCGGTGTAGCGGATCACGTCGGCAACGCGGCACGCGGGGGGCGTTTACCAAGCTTTTTCGGAAAGCGCGGCACGGAATGACAGATGAATCGCAATCTGTACTGGGACACCTTTCTTCGTGCCAGAACGGCCTTCGGATCCATCTTGGATTTTTTCGATTCCTGAGCCTCGTTTGAGCCTCGTACACTGACAATTGAACCTCTACTCGGCGGTTAAGTATACAGAACTCGGCCCTTCGCATGACGAATTTTCTGCCTTGTCGTACACTGGCAACCACCGCTGCCGCGATTAACGAGCTGAGCCACACTCATAGTGGGGCTCGACGCTAGGATTCCAGGTAGATGATCTCCTCGTCGGCCGTCACTAAGAATTCTCTCTTCATCATCTAGTTTGCAGAATTGGGCAAGGGATGACATCGTGTCGGAGGACACTGAGTAGCCACATTTATCTCTCCAGACCCGAGGACCCCTTAGAACGTGTACGAGCGTTTGACGAGCGGAAAATCAAGGCTGAGCCGTGGATCGTATGTACCCTCTTCCTTTGCTCCAATTACTGGTTGAGCGAATTTACGCAGCCAATCCGGGCCGCTCTGGAACGCCGGCGTGGTCATCGCCATGAGACAGAGGAGCTTCGTGCATAGCTTGTATGGATGATGCAACCCTGGTCTGAGCATGGGTGCATCGATTCTTTGCAACCTGTCGCGTTCCCACTAGTCCATTGACAGTACAATTTCCTGCCGAGGCAGAACGCTTTGTTCTTGCCCGGGATGTGTAGAGTAGTGCAGAGGATGTACGAACCATATTGCCGCTCTTAATTGAAATGGACGGTACGTATTTCAAGCAACCCTTGAGCGCTGATGAATATTTCATTGATTTCCCGACCGGCATTTTAAGTCGGCGTGTTTGGACAGTTCCGGCGGATGGCGGCTGGCCAAGATTGTGGTACGTACCGATGTTCAAACTGCCACCGCTGTTGCTTACTGTTCATCGTTTGTGCGCAGCACGAATCCGGGTACTACCGGTGTCACGCTGTTAGCCTCACCAAATCGTGGACGATGTCAAACCCTTCCCAACATCCTCGAGCCGCTTTAATGTGTTCGCCAAGCTCATCGTCTATCGGCCCGGGACTGCAACTCGCGAGCCCTACTACTCGAAGCTGGACATTCCCATTTTGTACTATGGGTGGCAAGGCGAGAAGGATGCTACCAAACTCTTCCGTGGCTAATGTCTCCTGAAGGTACGTCGGTCAAACCCGTCCTTTCTGTGTCAATTAAATGGCTAGATGCACGTTTCCATCATTCGTGGACCCAACGGCGCTGAAGGTCGCTTCAGTGGCAAGGTCAAGCGGCGGCGGCCAAGACCGTTGAGAGGATGTACAAATCCAATTCACGACCTTGGCGCGATAATCAATTCCTGCTGTCTTGTAAGTCGCATTTATATTTGTTCCTTTAAATTTTGGTCTCGGCTCACTACGCTTAGGCCATCTGGCTGTATTCGGCCATAAGCAACTTATCGAAATCGGCGACGAGACAGAAAACTACGTATGATATATAGCTTGCCCGGTAAATGATTGGATGAAGCACAAAGCTACGAATTATTGGAGACATCCCAGTCCTGGTTAGTTCCCTGCGCGCTTTGCAAGTTCGATAAAAATAATTTCAGACGGGATCATGTTGAATTTCTGGTTGCGTTGTTCCCTGTGCATTCCCAGATTTGAAGCTGGAGCGATATTAGGACCGTGGTTACTCGCTTTCACGGCGGGCGCACCTGGTTCCCGTTGGTGGTGACTCCATCAGTGACATCAACACCTGGCCATAGATTAGTAATCCTCAGAAAACTCGACAGTACACAAACACTAAATATCGATCAGTATATCTTCAGACAAAACTTCACAATACAAAACTTTGATACCATCCACCACTATTCCGCCGCCCCACTCAATGTGGAACCCTCCGAGAAAATGAACTCCTGGGCTATGGGCGGTTGAGGTTCTGAAGCTGAGGAGGATGTAGAGGAGCGCCTACCCCCATCTGTGGCGCTACAAGCCCACATCTGAAGCTTCGTCCCTCAGCCGCCACTCCGGAAGGCCCATCCGTCACTCGAGGCAACTTGAAAAACCACCTGCGGACAGCGCCTTGCTGAAACCCGAGGGGCCGAGGGGCGTCGAGAACCACGTGTTGAGGGACGTAGCATTCGTGCCACAGTCTTCGATGACGACGGCAGCACCGTTTGTGAGGCTGCTCGCAGTCAGGCACTTGGCACTGTTGAGTCCGGTTTGCAGCTTGAAACCCTGCCCTGCACTAGAAACACGACGACGCTTGAAATCCAAGGAGGGTATAAGAGCATAAATTCGACATACACCTGCATGTTGACGGAGAAGGCAAGGAGAGCAGAGAATGCGACATTACGAGCAAACATATCGAACAGGATGAGTGGCAAAAACAAGAGATAGACGGCAGGTTTATACCCACAGCGACGGGTGATCTGTCAGTCAGTCATATAACGTTAAATGATGGTAGGTAGGATTCCACACAAATTCCACAGTCGATTCAACTCGAGAGACAGAGCGAGCCATTCAGTTGATTTTCATCTGATTCGCGGTCAAGTCCATTTAAAGTGTAACGTTTCACCCGCCTGCTGAGTGCTGAGTCCGCGAGTTCAACTCAATCATATTGGATCAATGCTCACAGAATCAGAATCAGAAGCAGGCACGGAAATTGATACCGGACGCATACACATGTCCATCTGAGTTACCTCGGGTTTCATAGTTCCGGATCCGGAGACGAGATTCAGATCAGGATTGAAGTAGGTTGTGTTTCCTACTCTTCATTTTCGTCTTGACCTAATCGCGGTTATGATCACTCAGTGCGCCTCGTTTCAATTTCCTTTCTACTGTACCGATCTGTATGGTAGCAACGTAACCATAACACTGGCCCAAAGTTTGCCTAAATTGTCCCGTAACGCCAAAATCTGAACTTTTGAAGCCAAATTTGGGTCAGCCGTGCCATTGGCAAGTAAAGTTTGACGATCCAAAAGGTTTGACAATCAGAAAGAAAGAAATTGAAATGTTCAGTAACGACAGTCGCAGTATTAAGATCGCCTATACTCGAAAAGAATATGAGTGAGCCCAGGCATGAATGAGAAACTCTGGTGGCCGGTTAAAGTGATCGACGGTGGGCCGCGTTCAAGGTTAATGGCAAACTTATAAAACTCGTAGGCGGCGTCCCACATCCGTGGGCTACATGTCTGAAGCGCTGCAGCGAAGGATCTAGTCACTGGCAGGTGGAATAAAATAACCCGCCAGTCTAGCTTTCAGAGGAGGTGATTTGTTGAAGCTCGGTCATCTCATTTGACGAGAACACAGCATGACAATGATTTGAGAACACAGCGCGTTCAAGGAACAGGAGAACCAAGAAAGGCGCAGCTCGTAGCTCGATCATGCGCTCTGAACACCGCTTGGAGTTTCAGCAAGAGCCAGCGACGGCGGCAAACTAGATCCCGGCACAGCGACTACGGAAAAGCGACCTACGCAACAGATTAAACCAGGCAGAAAGCAAAAACCTAGAGCGCGCAGCAGAGAGAGTACGAAAGAGCATAGCGTTGAGCGGCGATGTAGATATGCACGCAAATTCTAGCCTAATGATCCGCACAGGATCCGCAGCGCAAGTTCTACAGGTCGAAGGCGGAGAGTTGCTTATTGTCAAGACTCAACAAGATTTCCCCAGAACCGTGCGCAGATGTTGCAGATCCTCGAGATACTCTCCCGAAAACCTAAAGTGTTGCCATTGTTGTGTAAACCCCTGCAGAAAAGCTCGAGACCAGCTAAAGAAGCACAGACAGGATGGAGGGAAAACAGAAGAAAGAGACCGTCGAAATCACCCTTGGGGGTGCGCAATCAGCCACGAGGCGAGAACAACGAACGAAAATAACTCACCACAGCAGCCTTAAATGGCACAGTTGGATTATGGATAGGGGCCCGTGAACGGCTTGTCCGCGTGGGTGACGGCTGGGAGAAAAGATCCAGTGTGATTCATTTGCACATATATACAGAGGTACATCGAGAGCGTCGTAGTGCACAAAAGATATCACGGCGCGGGAAGGAGCACCCACGAGGTCGACACTACGGAGTGCACCCTATTAAAGAATCCACCAGCGCCCAGAGGGGCATGCGTGTGCGCAAAGAGCCACAGAATATTTGGGCCAACGCCATTGAATTGGAAGACGTCGAAGGTCCGCAGGTGAAGACGTACTGGAACGCGACATGACAATTGAGCCGACGAATGGCAAAATAATTCCAAGAAATCAGGATTTGGGGGGTGAGGCAAACTCTACGCAAGACGCGCGCGCGGACGCCACCACCCTGTTCTCAGACCCGCTAGGATCATGTTGAGATCCGGAATCTGTCTCGACGGTCACGGATAAGTGGCGATTGAGGCGGGATGTGGTGAAATGACATACAGTGGCCCATACGTCGCGAGGCTTAGAACGAGGCGGAAAGAACCGCTGAGAAGGAATCTGCTGGAAGGAGAAACGAAAGATTGGAGCGTCCAATAATGGGAAACAATCATGCACCATTGAGAGAAAGCAACAGAGAAACACGAGCAGCAGATATAGCAGGCATAAATAAAAATTGGTGTGATGCGCAGTTCGATTCGGGACGAGAGCTTGCTTTTCGGATCATTAGGTGAGGCACTATCCACCCCAAATTAATAATTATAACGACATGGATTGGCGACGAACTGGAAATAAAGGCCCGCAGTGATACCAGATGAACGTGGATACTATATATATTGCCGGGAAGCGAGTGGACCATTTGCCACGGAAGGATCGCGGATGAAAGAAGACGGAGCGCAAATCGAGCACGGTGTGCTGGATATCTTGAGCGCGTCCAGCACACGAACTTGGTAATTGAGGAATAAATTCGAAGGCTGCTGTCAGAGCTGCAAGATGAACGGGGACACGCACCACAAAAGAACCACATCTCAAGTCCCATTTCTACGACAAGAGCAATGTGTTTTCCGGGAGCAAACAAACTTGTCCTCGAAAGACAAGTACGGGTAGCGTCAAGCAAGCGGGGATCTGATGCCCTGCTTGGTATCAGAGCGCCCTGAGTACAAGGCAACAAAAAGCACTGGTTCACGAAAGCAGCGTATGTGTATGGACAACGGACATTCACGACGGTGGATGCCGTCTCGGATCCGTTTTTAATTTCAGAATTATGGGCGATATAGGAAAACGCCAAGTATCAGTTTAAGGACGAGGAGACACGCCGACCGTATCCACAAAACAAAAGAGAGCAGCGCGCAGGCCCAGATGAATCCAATGTATTCAAGGAAAATCCCGTCCACTGTTCCAGTGCAGAGCAAACGGGCCTCAGATGATGGATATACGTGTCGGACGCGTTTCAGCGGTGAAGAAGCAAAGATACCCCAGACTCGGAGCGCGTTGACTGGATAACCCAGAGGTAGTGGGGAGATATCATGGGAACACTGTGTAGGTGAGCAGCACCAGAAGTTACCCAAGAAGAGGACTGGAAGGAGGACGACGAAGTCAAGAGCAAAAGACGCCGATCAACGCAAAGCACGCCATACAAGCAAGTTCGCACGCTGCCACGTCATTCCCAAAACGGCATCTCAAGCGCTTACGTATCTGATCCTCCTTCGTATGTACCCTCACCGAAGTCAGGCGTGTTGATTTCCCCGGGTACGTGTCTCCGCATGTGTAACGCAAAGCGCGCCAAAGAAAGGATTTTGATAGAAAGTCGAAGAATCCGGCTCTCGAGCTTTCGTGCATGTTCAAGACAGGGGAATTGTAAAATGAAGACTTGGGTGCTGACCGAAATTGAGTATGTAGTAAGGCAACCCCGCCATGCCAAGGGTGATCTGAACAAGGTCCAAAATGGTCGCACTTCCGGAAAAAAAACTCTCAGCCCAGTAATACCGTCCCTGGGTTTCTTGAGTGCGGAAATTGATCATGAAAATCCCTAGAGCAAAGCAAGATGGACAGACTAGTGTCTGACTGGTATGCCGAAAGAAGAGAAATCTCAATAAAATGTAAAATTCCATCAAAGTTTGATAGCGCAATGGTACGGTTAACTTGCTGGGATAAGCCCAGACTCTCATGGCAGGGTTCCCTTTGGAATGCCATGAGAGTTTGGTCCGAGACCATATGATTATCAAACGAGAGTTCGAGCCAGTTTTGGAGGAAGTTCGCTTACGAGGTCAAATGTTAGATACGCACCAGAATGACTTCCCCCCACTCGCAGGCTCTGTGTGCCGCGACACTGTTGCACTGACTGCGTCTTCTATGCCATCCGATGCTCACCCAGTGGCCTTCGGCACGTCTTACCAATAACCTCGCTAATAGCTATCGACTATTCCATCCGATTCTCGACCGACGACAGCGCGGTGTGTCTCTATAGTACAGGAAGATGCGGACGCGGGAGAGACTTGGATGTAGCCTAAGAGCCTCCATTGGAGCGGGATGCGTAGACTACGTCCATGTCGACGATAGGAATAGTGTGCGGCTTGAAGAGAGATGGGCGAGATGGAAGATGGCGGCAAAGAGGAAGATGGGCTGGCAGTCACGTCACGCTTGTGTGCCGTTCCGTCACTCGACCTCGAGAGCCCTTGGAGAGGCCAAAGACAAAGTCGGGTCTCGCCTTTGAGGCGAAAAAACGCGAAGTCAATAACTCTTCGTGGGGGGGAGGAAATATTATACTCGCACGGTTCACTAGCTGAAGAACTCTTCGTGGGTCAGTGACATCATTGCTCAACTGAGATGCACTGCTTTCAAAATTTCCCGAGAACTTTTGGGATGGGACGATACCTCGCAATACCAAAGCGGCCACCCGATATCTGGCGATACTGGCCGCGCCCTTGTTTTCACTGGGCGTCAGAGCCTGCCTCCGCGGCAGCGTGCTGGAATGCCTCTGAAAAAACTTGTGAACTACCCAACCCAGTGAATAGGGTTGTTCACAGTTGCCCTTTTTGCTCCCTTTTTACTCCCTTTTTTCTCCTTTTTGCTCCCCTTTTTGTACCCTTTTTCATGCCTGGCAGAAAATTTACTAGAAAATCTAGAAAAATTCACCCGTCCTTTTTGAACATTTGAGGTGGTATGTGACCTTTGAAGAACAATAGAGAGCTTGCGCAAAAGCCGCACGAGCCGCATGCGGCTTTTTTGCATTGCGCAAAGCCGCGTGGGAAATTTGAAATGTGAGAGGTGTCAATCAACTATTTCAATGTAAGCTTACCTCATTGACTGTTACTTAATTTCCGCGGCCGAAATCTCGATTGATATAGATGCGCACTTGGTTGAAGAGTTCCTTGATGTCCAGCATCTCTTCCTCCGTCGACTTCTCGGTATTAACTCCCGCGCGATGCTGGCTGTTCTTTTCACTGAAACCGGCCTGATGCCCATTCGCATTCGACGCCTTCTACTTGCGCTGTCGCGACTCCGCTACATGTTGGAGCTCGGCGAGGAGAGACGGGTTCGTGCGGCGCTGCTCGACTCGGTTGACCTCTTTGCTGCTGGTCATCCGGGCTGGGCAGGGGATATTGCGATCTTACTGCGCTCCCTTCCCACGCCCATACGAATTACGCCCCAGGACTTCCGTTCCCTCCCCGCGATCGAAGCCATCTCCAAGAAGGTTGTCGAAGTTGTTGATGCTGATCTACAGTTCGACATCAACTTCCTGCAGAAGACGCACTTGCTACGGAACCGTCTCGAGAAAGCTGACGACTCAGACACTCTATTGCTCGTAACCCGCCGTCGCCGTCACTACCTGACGATGGTCCCCATTCCTGCTCACCGAAAAGCCATCACTCGCCTTTTGCTCAGCGACCACAACCTTAGCGTGGAACGCTTGAGATACCGGACTCGGTATAGGCTGCCAATTCCTCGCGAGGCACGTTTGTGCAGGTTTTGTCGGGTGTCCATTGAAGATGAGGTGCACGCTCTCCTTGAATGTGAGACGCACGCTCCGTTGGCAGAAATTCGGGACCGCTTCCTTGACGATGTTTTCAAGCGCGACCTCGCGCTGGAAGCAGAGTACATGCGACTCTCTCATCTCAACTTCCTGCGTCGTATGGTGTCGTCAAGGAAGGCGGTACAGCGGCTGGCAAGATATGTGTTTGATGTTCTGTCTCTCTTTGACTCGTTCGAGCGGTATATCCCTGCAGGTTTTAACGTCCCTTAGCATTATGTCGCCCACTTCCCTACCCGTTTATTTTGTTCGTTTCGTGAGAAGAATGCGGTCATTGGCTGTATCTCTGTCAAACCGAAGGAGCACGTAGATGACTGTAGCATCCATGGTAGAGGCTCATGTATGTAGGCACAGTGCCCGCACGCTTCCTCAACGGGACCACCGCGGTTATACATCCTCCTCCTCCTCCTCCTCCTCAGGCAAAGGAGAGGTGCTGTGGGGAGAGGGAACATCCTCGGCATTGCCACTGCTGCGCGGCAGACGTGAGAGTGTGGGTAAAGGAAGTGAAGCTTGAGTGATACCTTTGTGATGCGTAAAAAATGCGGCCTCCCACAGGTGCACATCCAACAAATAGCACTCTGAGGAGTAGAACATGGGATTCAAGGGCCATTTGGATGGTATTTAGCAAGACAAGAATTACGAACAGCGAAGAAAAACCCGCGGCTTTGCGCAATGCACAAAAGCCGCGTGCGGCTCGTGCGGCTTTTGCGCAAGCTCTCTAATATGAGCACCCAGGCTGCATGCAATGGGGAAAGGGAGCCAAAAAGGGCGCGAAAAAGGGTGGAAAAAGGGAGCTCCAGCCAGGGGTTTCACAGTAGCCCTTTTTGGCACCCTTTTTCCCGCCCATTTTTTTCGTTTCCCGTAGAATGCAGGTAGGACCCCGTTTTTGTTGGTCTTATACCCTTTTTGTACTTCTAACTGAAAAAGGGGGGGAAAACCGGGCAAAAAACGAAGAGAATGGCAAAATGGGCGAAAAAGGGTGCGAAAAAGGGCTGCTGTGAACAACCCTAATGCTATTCTGAAGCACACCTTCTCGAGAAAGTTGGGATAATGTAACCAGTGCTACAGTTTTAGCCTCATTGTCAGGTCGTCCTTCAGGCAGGCAGTAATGTCGGGGGCGGCGCAAGTCACAATATCAGAAAAGTGCCTGGTCAAAGATTAAAAGGGTTCTTGCAGCTAATACGAGCATTGCTGACCATCTTGGATGAGTTCAGCACATACTTTGAGTGCGACTCGTGTGTTCGGCTCATCTCGCTCATCCCGCTTCAAAGCATCGAGGTGAACTGGCAAAGTTTCGTTTATTCTATTGCGAAACACATCTGCAAACATATTATACTGCTGAAATCATCATAAGTAGAGAAAAACACACCTTGTTTGGCCAGATCAGACAACGTCTGAAGCGCCGCAATCCGAATATTTTCTTCAGCATGTGATAAGAGTTTCACAAGTATTGGCACAAGAGAGCTCAGGGAAGAGGGAGATATTTCTTGGTTAGATCAGTTGAAATCCCGCGTATTCGTGAAACATTCTCCAAACCTTTGAAAACTGGTATCGATAGGAACTGAATCCAGCCTCCGAACCTCGGTATTTTTGTCATCATAAAGGGTGTCAATTATGTCAGACATAATTTGTTTGATGGTGTTCTTCAACGCCTCCGGAACATCATTTTTAGTTCTAAACAGGTGCAGTCCGGGCGAGACCTTTTGATTGTGTATCAAGGGTTGACATCAATTTCAATTTCGAAAATGCCACACGAGCACGCTACGGGCGCGAAGTACAAATTGTAAGACTAAGGACTAAAGAAAGAAAAAATTGCATAGGTGTACTATAACTACCGGTTGAGCGGTAATAAAGCTACATAGGCGTACAAGGCAAGTAGGAGCCGTTACAAGGCGGATTTAGGCACCCTTTGTGGTTATCGCTTCACTGGGTCGGCAGGGTGTTCACATCGACCGTCGGCTGTTGGCCAGTAGCCGGGCGATTGAAGTTCTGGTTGAGTGGCACATAGTTGGGGAAGAAGGCCCGTTGTGGAGGAGAAGCGGCCGTTCTCCAGGCCCCCGCATAATCCTTGCGCTGCGCGTTGTCGCGGTGGCATCCCGGTAAGCGACCGGTGGTGCCTCGGACCAGGTGCCGTTCACGTTGCGCGCCCACTGGTTACCATATTGCACACGGCGACCGGTATAGCCTCTGGTATCGATGAAATTTTCCAGGAAGGAGTGGACCCGGACTGATACGTGTTGGTGGAAGGACGCTTCCAGGTGGCGAGTAGCGCCAGGAGTTCGATCCGGGCGCGAAGAACCACGCCGAGTAGAGAGTGCTCCTGAACCATCGGGCGAATGCGCGTGATGAACTTGTAGGTGTTGCCAGCCACCCAGTCGAACACGAGGTACGCCTGCCTCCCGTGCCCTCGTGCAAGCTGTTGTCAACAACTCCCGCGCCCTTGCTCACGAGCGTGGTCGTCTGGCCGTCATCTGCGTCCCAGACGGAGAAGAGGACCCAGCGGTCGTTTTCTCTGACCTGGATGCCGGAGTAGCCAGCGGAAAAGCCCGCGACCATGAAGTACGAGCCGACGACATCCTGGCCCGTGGGAACGGTCACCTCGTTGTAGAAGTATTCGCTGTTAGCCGGCACGGTGTAACCATGTGGACCGACGGGCCGCGGCGCGACCAGTAGTAGTTCGCCGGGTCATTGGCGTAGTCGAGCGCAGAGGTCGTGGTCACACTCAAGCCCGACACGTCGCCGAAGTAGCCACCGTCCTTGGTCACGCCCTGCATGTCCACCTGGACGTAGCCGGGAGCAGCCACATTGACGGTGCCGACAGGATAGGTTTTGGGGGTCGTGCCGGCGAGCTGGACGGTGAATGCGGTCCCGTGATGGTGACTCTGATAGAGCTGTGGTGCTGCCGGCTAGGTAGGCGTTCAGCCCGACCGTCACCTCGCCGGCAGAGGCCATACGGAAATACGCGCTACAGATGCTGTTCGCGTTGTTCCAGTTGGCTAGCCCGTTGCTGTTGATGACCGCGCCAGCGCCCGCCGGCGCGGTCGTAATGAAGGCGTTGCCCGCCAATGCGATAGTCTTTGCGGACATGGTGGTAGACGAGGAGTGGATGCTCGGATGATCGATCGACAACAGCTGGCTGGCGCATTTATAGCAGACACCGGGGGCAAACTTCCCCGTAGCAGCTAACTTGAGATGCCTGAGTGGAAGTTGCGCTGCAGCTGGCCTGGAAGCTTGCACGAAGCTTCTGCGGAGTTGCGTGGCGCCGGTTTGAACTTTGACAAGATGCAATTTAGCAGAGAGCTATCGCCTCGGGGCGGAGTCTCTTCCACAATCGATAAACTCTGGATAGACGACTTGCGGAATAATGTAGTCTCCAAATGCCCTCCTCGCCATTCTCCCGTTTCTACTATCCTCAATGATCCATTCGATTTAACATTTTCAAATGCGTTCAATGGGGTCGCGATGCCGCGATGCTTCCCATGTTAACACTTCGATCCAAAAGAAGTAGATGGGAGTCAACATCCTTCCAAGACAGGATGACTCCCTATAGGCCCTAAATCTCCATTGGTTACATTCCAGATGTCTTGCTTGCTTCTGGTTGGACGTTCTGGTCGAGGTTAAAATCGAACATGACCCATGTGATCAAGCTCATGACGGACGGTCTCTTCTCCTTCCCCATTTTCAGTGCTTCAGCAGTGCATCGTTTCTCGATGAAACGATTCCTGCTTCACTTTCCGAACTTGTGGCAATCGGCGAAACTTGGAGCCGGATTCACCGGAGATTGGGGCGGATTTTCCATGGCAGGTACTTCTTCGACCGAAACAGGGTGTTTGGCCAAATATTGTCCGCCCAGAATCCTGGGAATATATGCTGTTTCCGCTGAGTATCGGACGAATATTGGCCAGCCGTTGCCTTAGATCCAGTACCCCGGTCCAAAATACTTCGTGTATTAAGCAGATGCCTCGTAGCAGATTGCACCTGTTTGTATCCTTCTTTTCTTCTCACTCTCATGCCAGCTGTCGCAATATGTCCATTCAATGCCCATTCGGTTTCCTATTCTATATCCGGGGTTTGCCAGCTCCGAATCGGAGAGTGGGTCCTCCGCTATTCCATTTTCGACATCACCGGTCATGGACTGTTCGCGAACTGCCGAACTTTGAGCGCTCAAAGTCCACTCAAAGGCACCAGAGTCTAATTGCGCTACTCTTTCCTCAGCCGTGTTGTCCTGTCCACACACCTGCTCAACTTCCATGGTTCTCTTCAAGATATAGCGTGCGAGCCGCTCTCATTCCGCAACTATACCGCTCCCTGCTGGTGTCGATTCAAGCAAGCCCGCGGCACGATGCAACAAGGATCAAGACAGAGACCCAACCCAGGTTCAAGCCCTCTCGCAAGTTGTCTGGGAGTTTTTTTGCCAGTACTAGTCTCGTTCAGAAATCGGCTGTCAAATTCCGAGTCGTATGTCGAGACCAAGATTCAGGGACCCATGATTGGACCGCAATACATGCTAGCTAGATACATGGGAAGAGCCAGCAACTGCACAACCTCTCGGGCTTCGGATTTGCTTGAATTACGGACGAGATTACGGGAATGAGGACAACTGTGCGTGGTACTGTAGCGTTTCGACAGGTGACAGGTGACACAGGCCCTGGAATTTTCGACCCCGAATAGGAGTCCTGAATGTTGTAGATCTCAAGATCATCAAGGACTCCACCACAATCCGATACCCTTCCCGAAATATTCTATTATTCAGCACCCATATGCTACGGCGTAATGTACCCGCCGGTGGAAAGTTCGGTGGCGGCCACCAGTCCTTAGCGGCCGCTACCAGCCTTGACGGACGCTACCAGTCCTTGGCGGCCGCTGACGGATATCGAGGGCTGACGCTTCCCAGGGTATGCCAAGATAAGATAACGTCTGACGGCAGCCGGGACTTTCTGGAGGGTTTACTACCGGTATATGGGGGAATGGGCTCCAAGAACAGGACTGGAGAGAGGACGATGAAAGTCGAGAGCAAAAGAGTAAATTGATCCGGCCGTTCGCACGCTGCCAGTGCCACGTCATCCCCAAAACGGCATCTTAAGGCGTACTCTTACAAGACAACGATGCCCGCCCACCCGAGCTCAACCCGAGCTCCTCTCCTAAGTCTTATCGACGCCTCCGCGCCCGCCTTCATCGCGTGGCTTGCCGAAGCCGTCGGCATCCCGTCCATCTCGGGCGACCCCGCCCACACGTCCTCACGTCCTCGCCAAGCTTTGAGCTGTGGGCATCATGGACAGGTCCCGCCTTGTTGGTCCTGCGGTAGGTTATCTTGGTCCCGGGCGTGGATGGACGAGCGGTGCAAGCTGTGGCGATGAGATGGTGCAGAATGCGGTGCCTTCTCTCCCCTGCGATTCTCCGAAGCCTTAATCTTTTTGGCGGTTCTTTACTTATGCGTTCGGGGAGAGTGCGGGCGCATTTTCTCCTTCTCTTTCCCGCCTTATGGGAAATGACGTCGCCACGCGAGACGCACTCTTCCGCTGCGCAGCTCCTCGTACTCGTGGAATTTCGTGCACCTTTGGTTATAATAAAGATGACTCACATTCCATTCAGGTCAAAGGCAATACACGCCAAGTTTGCCTACATATCATGACCATGGGCAAGCTGGGTGCGACAGCGGCGGGGTGGGTGGGCTCTTCTTCCGTTCTTACTCTTTTCATACGGAGTGATTTTCGTTTTCGATGTGCATGTGCACAAGCACGAGTGCAGCAGGTGCGGTGCGCTCGAGGATGCACCGCGATGTCCGAGGGTGGAGCGGTGTGGATAAATGCGCAGTGCGGACGGTATATGCGCCGCTTAGGGACGTGGGGGAGACTCCCGTGTGCGGGGATCGGTGCCTATAGGATGCACTCACAGTGAACCCTGTCTGCCATCTACGCCCTGTCTTTCTATTCTTCCATCATTCCTCTCCCCCTGCCCGTTCCTTTTTTTCTTACTTACATGATACTAACCTGCAACACAGACAACAACCTTCAGGGTTGCATGCGCCTCCCGTATCTTCCTCTCGTGCACGCCATCGGAATCGAGTGCGCCTTCACGGGGCTTGCCGGGCGCGAAGACGGTACAGTATTCCTGTGGAGGGAGGGCGGGACCTTAGTATCACTATTATGTGCGTCGGGTCTCAGTCCCTGTTTTTTCTTTCTTGCGCACATACCGTGTGAGAGCTTGAGGCCACGAACATGTCTGCCTCGCGGGCTGGCTGTTGGCGGGGATCGGTGATATTCGTGGTCGTCGACTACAGCGATCTGCGTCTTGTCGGGGTTGCAGTGTCTCTGATCTTCCTCCCCACCCCGGAGAAATTCATGTGCCAACATCGTCGGCTTGGTGGTGTCGCGTGCGCTGGCTCTGCCCGCCCACTACGACCGTGCAATGCTGCCTCTAGGGGTGGAGTTTGTAATCTGTACGAAGTGGAGGCTGAATAAACACAGATATATTCCTAAACACTCCGGCATTCGGCCCTGTGCAGTCATTGCAATTTATGTTCGGCAATGTGCTCGCGATTCCCTCCACACTGCCTCGCCGTCCCTCCGGGCGGTCTTTTTCTCATATTTATACCATTATTGCCATAGCCTCAAGGGTTCATTAATTCCTTTCCCGCTAGCGAAACTCAACGGCATTCAGATATATATATAAAATCCAAAGGTTCGAAACGCAAGTACTATTATGAACGGATGGAATACTGCAGGTTCATGCTACGATGACTTCACGCCTCATCGCTCTGGTACGGCGCCATATTGGTGATCAACGCCTCTGTCACAACTTCTCTGCGTCCTCCCTGATCATCCGCTTCGTCCTGGATCCACTCGATGCGCAGGAGTGAAGCGATGGTGACGACGACCTGCTGCCCATCCTGCACCGCACTGAGAACATGAGTCGCGGAGAGGGCTCCCGTCTGGTTGGTCGGATCGGCGGGCGTGGCAACAACGAAGATTTCTTTGATTAATTGGCGCTCAAATAACTGGGTGCGGAGACCCTGGACGAGCTCGCCGAAGGCGTCGCGAGTGAGATTCGAGCTGGTCGCGACATCACTGGGTGAAAGAGATGTCAGTATCCTTTGCATCGTTGGAGGCATGGGTAACTCCGACCTTGCCTGGACATCCGGCGAGTAGAAGTTGTTCAGGGCCGCCTCGAACACGGTGTCGTTTGTCGAGGTAAGCTGCGCAAAAACCTCATGGATGAAGTCGGGGAGCGGAGAGAGTGTTGCGTTTGTGGTCGAAGAAGTCAAAGCTTCTCCGACCCCGAATAATACAACGAGAAAGCTGATGCTAACTGCCAACCTAACCATTGGCTTGTAGGCGTGATACAGGAGCAAGTAGTGGGTGCAGCTCGGGGGATTCTCTGCCATTTATACTCTCGGACCATATTATTTCCCCTCGGACTGACCTCGCGCTGACTCCTCGGGCTGAACCCGGTGAATGAAAAATGTACAGACTGAAACAGCAAACAGTGGTCAGTGCGGCGTCCCGAGGAGAACCAAATATGGCATGATACGGTCGAGATGACAATCCTCGACTATAGGTTTTCATTTTAGGGACCGGCATCATCAGTCAATGATGTACATATACCGGCCCAAGTATGACCATACCGAGAGGATATAAAAAGAATTATCCGCAGCTCACCAGTAATTAAGTCAGCTCAGCGGAAGCACAAAGGTCAAATAGAAAATAGAAAAAGCTGAAGAAGACCTAGGACCTCGGAATCGAACGTACGGCTGCCGCCCAACCCATGGAAGTTACAGAACGTGGAGGTAAACTAGGCTACATTTGGTGTGAGACTATTGACGCAATGACGTGCGCACGTCAGCGAAGGAGAGTAGGAGAGGACAAGGCATGGAACAAGAAGAATATTATGTCTTGCAGTTGCTGGACTGTACAACACCGTACGAATGACACGAAGCCGCACCGTTTACAGCTTCGATGATGCGCAGAGAGTCCAACGCTTTCCTGCTGCCATTTAAAATAAGCGCGCAGTGGAGGGCCCGCCGGCGAGTAGTGTATGTCGCCAAAAAGATGGTGCAAGCCATTGATAGTTGGAAAGACGAAACAAAAGAGGTTATGTGATACCCACAAGAGAACAAGAAGTGGACCCCGTAGATATACAATTACGCGAGATTCAGACCAAGTAAAGGCGATGCATCGCTTGATTTGAACACAGAAATGCAGGAGGTTATTCGTTGTCGCTGCAGCGCCGTGGATTCGAACTCGTATTGCGAGGTTAGGGGAAGGGAGAAGGGAAGGGAAGATTCGGACAGCCCCGGCGCGGAACGAACAGAACGGATGTTTGCGGAATGGAGAGCTGTACATCAACAAGAGGCTAAATATCAATTACATGCATCCCATCAGACAAAATCGGTCGTCGCCAACAATGAGATGGGTAGTCAACTTGGTGGAGAAGGAATTGAAATTTTCTAATGAATTTCCAGTCGATGGGTCGACTCTTTTGGAAACGATTTTTGGGCGTCGTAATCCCTCGGGTGCCCATTGAAATACTGGCCTTTGAAGTAAGAACTTGGTCAAGGAGCCACCAAGGTTTTAATAGGTACCTTTCAACAACGTGGAAAGCATTCAGAGCGGAATGCGAACCGTGTTCACGGCGGGTAGCGTCCTCAGGACGCGATCGAGCTCTGCTCGCGCTGCATGGCGGCGCACCGCTCCAATCCCATTAGCGTCGGTGACGTCCGTGTCGATGATCAGCTCTTCAAGGTGCGGGGCGATTAGGACACATCCGAGAAGGTGGGCGGCGATGGATATGAGGGCATCCGTGGGGCATGGCACCAGTGCGCCCGCCCAAGGCGATACGGGAAAATCCCGTGCGCAGAGATGCAGCGTGCGCAGTGTTGTCACCAAAGGTGTCGAGGGCCGCCCGATCCGGATGTCCAGAAGGAACCACAGCACGAGCGTTTGCAGCCCAGTGCCTGCGGCGCGGAGACTCGTATGCACCGATTCCGCCTCCCGGTCATACACCTGCAGGGTGAGATGGAGGGTATCGAACGCCGGGGCATGAGCAAAGACAAGACCAGTAGTATCTCCTATCACTGCGTTCCAGCCCCAATGGACAGAGGGTATGGCTATATGCATAGACAGAGCCCTAGACAAGGCAGTCTGGCTATATGTGGCTACATATGGCTACACCACGTAGACATGGTACGTCTACATTCGTTGTATCTGTCTACGTGAGTCGACCGACATGGACAGAGGGTGGACCAATGTAAAGACCAACATAGCCAGAGGTAGACTTACATTGAGCAAAAAAATCACAACAGTTGAGTGAATGCGTAGACGCACGTAGACAGACATAGACTCCGGTAGCCGCACTGTGTCCACATGACATATACACATATAGCCACAGCTGGACGAGCGGGGACAGACATGCGTCCACAACCCTCTGTCTACCCCCCTAGACAGAGTTTGGCAGGGGGTAGACAGATATAGCCACAGCTGGACGAGGGGGGACAGAGGTCTGTCCAGTGGGGGCCGGAACGCAGTGTATGTCACCATTTTCATCATCGTCCTATCCCCTCAAGCTGTCCTCAATATTTTAATTTCCATGCAGTGTTACATACATTACTGCTGCGTATGCGTGCGTGCTCCGGGAGATAATTTAAACGGAAGAATGGCCAGACAGCTTGATTCGATTTTTCAGCGGAGTTTGCAGAGGAACAAGTGGAACCCCCCGCCAGTAATAGGTTAGGTCAAAGGTATTCAGTTTCTTGACGCCAGAGCCCGAGCAAACACTCTATATCAACCGAGGTACGAGTCTTGAACATGCTCTGTTGTTGGAAATATTAGACAGACACTGCGTTCAAGGAGGTCCTCAACGGAGACCTACACAGACCTACACTCAGCTTGCAAAGGTGTGTGCAGGGTCTGGCAAGGTGAGTTTAGGCGGTCCAGAATAAAACACTTTCATCAATCCCGACGCAGCAAATTCGAGGATTTTCAGTCGGTGATTTTGACCAGAAGGTGAGAAACGGGGTAGGTTCGCTTTGGAAAGACAAATAAGTGCAATATGATTCGAGGGATCTGCTTGGTATATGAGGTCCAAAAGAGAGAGCGCATAGTACGAAGCGCGGTTGGCTCGGGGATGAAATTTGGCTGGGCTCGTGGCGTGTGTTCGAATCCACCACGTAGCATTTCTTTTTAATCATTTTCGGAACTTTTCTGGGACTTCCTGGAGAGTTTCCAGTGGTAATACCAGGCGTATATAGCCTACTATGCAAGAAACAACCCTTTTTCGGTGTCCACCTCAAATTGGACACTTTCCGGGCATCTCCGAGAATATTCCCACGGTTCTTTTACAGCTTTTGTTTGCGTCGCGGCGGCGATGGTTTGAGACCCGTGCCTGTGTGTCCTGGTCAGGACCTATAACTATGGAGATACGCTTCAACATGCGAGGTACGAGCATCAATTGTGGAACTGTTCGTGTACGAGATACACTGGCAAGTAATATATTCTGAGCAAGTCACCCTTGGCCTAGTCTCTCGTAGACAGACACTTCAACATATGGTGCTCGTACGTCGCACTTGAACTCTTGGCCATTTAATATTTCCACAATCATTGTCACATTGACAGTACATTGATGATTGATCCGGCGGGCTTCGAATTAACTCGATGCACCGATGGAAGAATTGGAAGAATCATCTTGCTCCCCGGGTGACAACTCACTTGGTGGGTGATCTCGACATTTTCAGGATAAGAAGGCACGGAGCACGGGCACTGAGACAGAAACCCACGAGGGCATCCAATCCATGGCTGAAACTCCAGCTCTGAGTTTTATTTGATAAGGATCTCCAGATGAAAATTATTGGTGAGCAAAATGTTGGAATGGCAACATTTCTTTGGAGTGTACCGCTGCTGAGTGAGCTTCTTCATAGACGATAATTTCCCTGGTTGCGGTTCCGAAGGGTTTCCATTTTGGGTGGCTTTACAACAGTGCCCTCATTCCTTCCAACAGTGTAACCTAGCGTAACCCCATCTAATGCTCTCACTGAGGGGGAAGCCTTTCAGTATCGCTGTCCGAGGCTCAGAACTAATTTCTTAGTAAGTGAAGTTGGTCTACAATTTGGGACCATACCTGGCGATTATATTGTCTGCCTATATAGACTCTATCACTCTTCCTCCAGCGAAGAATTATTCTTGGCCTGCAGTGGTACCCAATGATTTGTTCCATGGGTACCGAGGAACAACTTGTATGTACATGAACTTAGCTGCAGACTTTCCATCGGACAAGAACAATGATGGGTGCTGGTTCACACAATATGGTCATACCATTGCCTGCATTCATATTACACGAACCCAGCGCTAGTTAGGTCTCCCAATTTTATATTTCAGCATAAAGCTCGCTCTGCCCAAACTCTTCCTGCATCCTAGTTAACAGCGAATCTCTCGAGCGATTGGATATCAGAGCGTAGGCAATGACACCGCTCAATTCATACCCCCTATGCATCTCGATGGCGGGGAGGGTGGATTTCATTCCGCTGACATCCCCACGACCTATAACAGTGTGGCGGGTAACATGACACAGCTCAACGTAAATTAATACGGTGGATCAGGTTCGATACTCAGTTGTTCGCTACGAGGCTACAAGCTAATTATATCCCATAGGAATCGACATTCTCTACCGCTCCGTAGTGACGGAAGCGCTGCATGACTCGGGCGAGCGATTTCCTGAGCCCGCCTGCCACCCGGGAACGCGGACTAGAGTTCTCGAAATGCTGAGAGCTTGGTCCGTCGATAGGAGCCGAGAAAGCACAATTCTCTGGCTTTACGGTGCGGCTGGGATGGGCAAGTCTGCCATTGCGCAGATGTTTGCGGGAGACTGCCAAGGGCAGGGCCGTCTTGGCGCATCGTTCTTCTTCAGGCGTGGACATCCCAAGCGCGGAACGTGGAATGGCCTGTTCACAACTCTTGCATACCAGCTGGCGACCTCGGTTTCGGAACTGCTCTACCCGATTCAACAGGCGGTTGAGGCAGACAAACTAATAGTTGGTCGCGCCATAACGACGCAATTCAAGAAGCTCCTTTCACACCTTTTCCAAAACACCTCAAGCCTTCAAATTATCCCCGTAATTGTGCTCGACGGCCTAGATGAATGTCATGATCACAAGATTCAACAGCAAATTCTCTATCTCTTCATTACAGCGATTCGCGACCACTATCTTCCTGTACGACTTCTTATAACGAGCCGCCCAGAGCCACATCTCCTCGAAACACTGCAATCCGGGAACATTTCTGCGATCGGCCGCCATTCTGAACTCTGTGCCGACGACTCCGCTTATGCCGATATCAGGATTTACCTTTGCGACGAGTTCTCCAGGATTTATCACGAATTTCTAGGCAGGGGAATTGATCTTGGACCTAGTTGGCCGGCTCACGAGGCAGTCATGCATTTGGTCAAAAAGTCATCCGGAATCTTCATATATGCCGCTACTGTCATTCGCTTTATCGCCGATGAATACACGCACCCAGCTGAACGACTCACCGCCGTGTTACGCCTGGATCCGAGAAGCACTGCCCCACTCGATGATCTCTACACCGAGATCCTCTCAGTTATACCTCCAGAGGCAACACGACTTCGTGTTCTCCATGCCATCTGGCAAGGTACGCAAGACAATCGTCTCACCATGCGTCCAGAACATATCGAGACTCTTTTGTCCTTCCTCCGGGATCTGCTCGCCTTGCATTGCGTGGCCTCCATTCATTGTTCTATCTCCCGGCGATGTACACTCGATTCAGTCTCCCGGATGATGTCCGTCCTTTGCACGCATCACTCGGCGATTATCTAGGCAATCCAGGACGGTCTGGGCGGTGGTGCGTATCAGTTTCGTGGCTCCATTCAGATTTCCTGCACTGCGTGCTGCGGTTACTTTCGTCCCCGCGAAACACGGTAGATACAAGGAACTTTCACACGTGAGAGAGCTACGCGTATCTGGGCCCATGCTACTTTCGCTCACTTTGATTTCTGCAGAAACATTGTGGGTGGCCTCCCGAGGCTACTCAGTTGTGTCGCCCCCACCGACACACTGATCAGCCTCCTGCGCAATAAACAGGTTCAGAACGCTATTTTCTTCCATTTTGAGAACTCGGAACCCTGGCCGAAGGTATGTCGCACTTAATCTCCGGCCCTCTCTTCCAATACAATTGTCAGAGGGATTCAGGGTATCCAAGGGACCTGATCCGACTGTGGGAGGAACATCGGTTCATCGCGGAGCTGGTTGACTGCCCACCAACAACATATCAAACATCTCCGACATACAAGTTTGATGCACACTATCGCGAGATCCTCTGCCAAAATGCAGACCTTCTCTTTCTTCTCAGATCGAAAATCATCAGACCCCACGATTTGACAGAGGTTGTATTTTTCCTCGGTCCACATTACAATCCTGGAGTCTTTCAGCCCTTCCTCAAACTCCGTGAACTCCTGAGATTGCCGTTGAAACCTGGCGACTCACCCATCGATTTTTTAAAAGAACCTCATAGAGCCGGGCATCTATACTTACCTTAGCAGGATATTTCAGAGGACCTTGTGCTCCTTTGGATTCAGAATACCAGGACGCGTCTTCTAGAGAGAACTTGGATTTCACGAAGTAAGCTCTTCTTTTATTTTTGTGTTTTGCCAAAAAAAAACAATACTGGCTTAGCGTCTGGCCCGACCTTCTACTGGCTCGACCTCTTGAGCGTATGTCAACCCAGTCTGAAGATTGCTCACGAGCTAGAGAGCCTTGACCTTGCTCAAATCTGTGATCCAAGAAATATCAGTCCCGGGGATCATCATCATGAGCTCCACGCGCGGATGTTCTCCGACCCAAGACCAGAGCGGGCCGTACTTCTTTGGCTCCAGGTGAATTCTGTAATACTACCTACCGCCACATTGACGCTGACGCTCATTTGTGTAGGGATTCCCTGATCCTCCGCTACAGGCCATTGCATTCTGGGAGAGGCAAAGGATCATGATCAATCAGTGTGTTCATAAGGTTGGGCATTTCAACTTATTCTGCCTAGCGGAACTCTTCGCTGAAGCTGGTCACATCTTAGGATTGTCCGAGTTGATATTAGCCAGCATTTTAGCCTTTGAAGCAGTGTGCTGTCAGTGTAGGTTGGGTGAGCGTGAGTTCGGAATTACTACCCCGCCTTTTTCGCCCGCCCTATTTCTGGCTTGGGTACGGTTTCAACTTTCTGTAAAATTCGTATAGTCGTGCTTCCTCCGAGGGAATGTCTTCCCCTATTTCTTGCAGCAAAATCAGGTCCGCGGTCATTAATTCTGTCAGCCTGGCCCCGAGTCCGGTGGGTGAATTTGCTGACTTGCAAAAGACAAAAAAAGTGCTCCATTCCAAGCACCCGCCCCGAATCGACCGGGGACTCTCTGTTCCAGCATCCACATCGGTTCTAGTATGAGCTGCAGATGCACATCGCGTACGAGATTTTCCTTCTTTGATAAGTGTACGGTACGAGGCGTGTTTGTTTGGTAGAGAGCTTGAACGACAAGGGATGTTTTCGAGTGAAGATTTTCCCACAGAAATAGGAGCTCTTTTATATGTTTTGTGTTCCGATTTTCCTGCGATTAAGGAGGATACTAATGACGACGAGCATCAGTGGGATGATAATGCTCAATGCCCCGCCGAGAACAAATCGCGGTGTGATTCCTTTTTTAGTCTTGTCTTGTTGTCAAGATCAATCTTATCTGAGCCTGAGATACGGTTCGAAGTTGGAAAAAGAAAAATACTCGTCAACTATCCTAGAAGATACCTAGTGAAAAGTGACATCTTGGTCAGCGGATACTCGGTGAGATCGGTCCAGGTGAACACGGAAAGAAATTAGTGGGCTATCATGTCAACCAATGGGTAGTTGATGTACAGATTTACCTATGGTGAGAATGACGGTCGAACGGACGGACATGCGCAGATGAAAGACACTTGTTAAGGTACGTGCCGACAAAACACCTATTTCAAATATTTGCCGTGTCGTGTCGTACTATTTAACAGTATGAAGAGTCTGGTTGATCATTAGAAGGACCCACCGATGACGCGGGGACTTGGTCGAACTCGTGCTGGCATTATGGCTCGAATTAAATTACACGAGGGGTAAAATATGGCACGTACTACCAGCAAACTCACACAGCGTCAAACCCCGTGCGTAGCGGCGCGGGGGGAATCAAATGAAATGGGAGAAGTATTATACCTAACCAGATAGGTGCCGTCGAAATAAATCAAATCTCGCGGGCAGCGGTAAGGCAAAGAAGCTAAATTGATTGTGGCAGTGTGTTGTATATGATATACGGACGGAACTTACCTCGACCTTACCGACACAGGTGCGATATCAATCCAAATTGTCCCCGGCTAGATATCCAATGAGATATCTGATTCTCTTGCAGCAAACGCAGTGGCACGGACGCATGTTCTCCCAACAACAGGAGATAAAAATAATTGGCATGGCAGAACGGGGACAAAAAAAGGAGACCAAATTTCGGAACGACGCGAGCGATGTGGGTTGAGCGTGTATTTATTTTTTACAAAATAATGGCCAGGAGAATCCCAACGAGGAAAACTTGAATATCTTGCTCACAGACGCCGAACGAGAGTGTAAAGCTGATATGCGCTCAGGTGAACCGATTCCGGGGCTGGGCGCAAGTACAGTAACGCGGACACAACAAGGGTGGTTCGGTATAGTGGAAAATCATCATTCTCCGCGAGAGAGAGAGAGCGACGTTTATTGGACGAAACCGTCATTTTGCTATTTTCATATGGCCAGACGGGCGCGCCAGAGCATTGGTGAGCCAAAAGCCGGATGTTTATATATTCCATTTGAGCCAAAGGAGCCAGTTCATGTCGCACATGTTCATAATGAGAAACCAGACCCGAGAAGTCTTCTGTGTTGTAGCTCGAGAATTGCCTAGATGACGGCAAGAATGCGGTGGCTGTGCGACAGCGATCAGAAATGCTGTACCATCTCTCTGTGCTCTTGACCATCTCGCAGTTCATCTAGTTTCTCGGCGCCGAATACGATAGGCTCTCGTCCGCGCGCAACGGAACGTACATCAGCTATAGACCTCTCTGTCCGCGCGTCGAAGACGCGGCTCGATGTGGAGACTAATGCGGCGAGTATTGTCGAGGTATTGAATCCTTTCTTACCTTTGAGACGAGTATCCATCCTGTTGTGGAGTCTCGTCGACGGATAGACCAACGAAATGGAGGCTTGTGTCCCAGACCCTCGGTTTGTGCGTTGAAGACGCGGCTCGATGTGGACTGGACCAAGAAGTATTGAAGTCCTTTCTTTACTTTGAGACGGAATTTAATGCTGTTTTGCAGCCTCGTTGACCTCGATAGATATTGCCAGCGAATGGCCATGGAGCATGGAAGCTGCCTCCGACGACGCACTGGTAGCCCGGCTTAGGTACTGAAGTTATTTCTTTACCTTTGAGACGGGCTTTAATGCTATTGTGCAGTCTCGTTCTCGATGACGATAGACCAGCGAACTGGAGTCTGGAGGCTACCTCTCTGATGACGCACTGCGAGTCCAGTTTTCGATGCCCCCGCGCCAGGTCGCCCGAATCTCTGGTCACCAGCATCGGGCCATCGGTGTCGTCGAGTGCGCCATGCGAAGACAGAAGAGGTCCGTTACCGTTGCTGCGCTCTCTCTTCTCTGGACTGGGCTAACGTATCTCCCCTCCAGCGCTAACTCCACCCATGGCCACTTTACACGCTTATCTTACTGGCAGTCCACCAGTTGGACCCATACCCCGCGCGCGGTACTGTCCCGGACTCGCCCGTCCTCCGCACTGGCGATGATCCCGAGCGTGGGCGTGAACTACACCGATGGCTCGATTCGATGCCACGTCACACCATCAGCCCCGCCTTCGACGTACGCTTCGGCCGCCCTGTCCAGTGTCCGCCACCTTGACGACAAGCGACGCGCAAGCTGGGACGGGCACTCTCGGACGCAATGCCACTGGTATGCGATTGTCATCTGCGGATGCGACGCTGGGGGCGGCTAGGGACGCCCAAAGATCCAGCAGCGCGGCATGGGCTGTATCGGCTTCGACCGCTGGTATCCGTGCGAGTGAAGGAGAGGGCCGGGGAAATTAGGAGCGAGGGTGACGATCCAGATGCGCGATCGTCCCCCGATCCTGCGTCCGCTCCATCTGTCATCTCTCCTTCCACACGCTCCTCCTGTGCGTCGTCCGACCACCGCCGGATGTGATCATTCGCACCACCCGCACCCCACCCCACCGCAAGCAGCGCCTCTGCCGCCCAAGCTACATATCACAACTCCGCGTGTCGCTCCTCGAGGAGCCATCCATACACAAGGATGCGACGTCACTACCTCCCCGCAGCTGGCGCCTCCGCTCTCGCCTGCGCCTCCGTCTTCGCCGCCTACCGTCCGTATCCTTGGTCGTCACCACCCGCGCCGTCGTTGGCACAGCTCCGACCCCACGTGGCACTCGCACTCACACCTAGAAACCACCTCCGTCGATCTCACCATCGCGTCTGCGCGCCCCGTAGTTCCCTGTCGCGCGAGGCTCGGTGGTGGCCTGCGATCCCCCCTTCTCTCCTTCATCCTTCGACGGGGCAGACGGCCTGTACGATCCTGCGATCCGTCGTTCCATTCTCGTCGCTCGCCGTCTTCTATCACCCAGTACGGGGCGCACGGATAGCGTGCGCCTACGCCCGTACTGTGTAGTCGGCTCCATTACTGGCACGAGGTGCTACGTGGCGGCTTGCGATCCCTCTTCCTCTCTTTGGCCTGCGCCATCGTCCGTCCTGCGATCCGTCGTTCCAGCCGCTCCACCCTACTCGCCGTCTATCCTTGCTTACAGCGCGTACGGATAGCGCTCGCCTGCGCCCGTACTGCGTCGCCCTGGAGACGACGCGACGCAGTCCTTCAGCGAGACGCGATAGGATGCCACGTCCCGTTAACATCTCCGCCCGCCATCGTCTTCGCTGGTGGAGACGGCACGGGTGGCTCTTCGTTACGCGGGCGCGACGATTCACTCGTCTTTCCCCCTCCACGCGCGCGCTCGTACCCTCCCCCGCGTCATCTGCTCACTGTTAGCCTGTACCGCACCGCCCGACTCTCCGCCATCGCTGCAGGTGCGACATTCGCTCGCTACTCCCTGCCGGTCGGTACCGAACCCCGTGTCTGCACAGCCCGTCTTCGTCTCTGCCCGCCATCGCCTTCGCCGGTGGAGACGCCGCGGGCGGCCCGTCGCTGCCCTATCTATCTGCTGCGGGTGTGACGTCCGTTCGTCTTCCCATCCCCGCCTCGCATCGCGTCATTGAGGAGTCCGCGTCCCTGGCTGTCCGTGTACGGATTCTGGATTGTGGATGTGGATGTGGAGAGGAGGCGTCGCTGCCCTATCTGCTGCAGGTGTGACGATGGATCCCGATTCGCTCTCCGCGCGCGAAGCGAGGCGCGTTATTGAGGGCTCCGTGTTCTCGCTGCCCACGTACCGACCATGGGTGGGGATGTGGGAGTGCGCGCTGTGTGCGATCGGCGCCTGCGTACCATGACAGTCGGCGGCCGTTGGAGGAACAGGGGAGGGGGACGATACGAAGATGAGATGCGCTGGGATGGCGGCGGGCCAAATGAGTCCGGCATCCCAGTCGCCGTCGATGGAGTGCGTCTCGGAAACGGACGGATTCCGGGCAGGAACGCGGTTTGGGACAGAGACGACGGTTAGCTGGAGCGGAGCGGAAGTGGTGGATCCAGAGCGCGCAGTGTATGCGGGCGCTGCGGCCTCGACGACTTGGACCTCCGTGACTGCTCTGCATCTGATACTTATACTGCCAACCGCTCATACATCCTTCATCCATCCTTTGCACTGTACATTTAGACAGCGGATTTGTATTGCTCTCGAGAATAACTTTCGGCCGTTTTGTCTTATTTCGTCGCATCAATGCCAAACTCGGGAAAGTCATGACGCTGACTCCGAGTCCGTCACTTTCCATTCTTGCTTGCGTTCACGACGTTCACAGCGGTTTTTCTCGTTCCCATTCTCTCGCTCTGGTGCACTAGATAGTACACGAGAAGATGTCTGGCCTTAATCAACATGCTCTGCGCTCGAATTCACGGACTGAAAACCCATAACCCAATAAAGTTATCGATTCCACTTGATGAATAGAATTGTAGCCTGCAAATATACGAATGAATTATTTGGAGTATTCAAACCAGGCTAATATTGCTGACTCAAAGCCTCCATGCAGCGCTGCTCAGGCCCAGAACTTTTAAAGCAAAATTTACTGGTAGTGTGGAATCAGGGGGTGGCAGTGCTTCCTGATATCATCAAAGTTACCGATTCCGAGTCCCAATGCGAATGACTGTTGATTCTTTGTTCAGGACTCTCAAGCGCTCGCCGAGTCGCCGGTTGAAAAAGGTTCAAGGGTCAGCCATCCGCACGGTGAACCATCCAGCGATGCACGAATACGTAGTTGGATGACCTCGATGATGTCACTCGAAACTCCAACCCGTTACCAGTACTTGACAGCCCTCAAATCCACCGTCTTTCCCTTTCCAAATCTCTATGATGGATGCAGCCATTGTAAGAGACTTTCTACCCATTCCAGACACTGTGGCGCCAGTTACCGACCCCGAACACAAAGAGGTCGCTCATTCCATCACTCAATCACCCACCGATAGTCATGCATTGGCTCAGGTAGAGCGAGAAGAGAAGGGAGCAGCGCAGGAGGGGCACGACGCTGAGGTGCTAGACTTGGGGTGGAACCGGCACCCCGACGAGGTGGCGAAACCACTCATCGCCGGTCTTGAGAATGAAGAACTATGGCTACTCATTCGGCGGTTCAACAAAGTGCGTTCTTACTTTTCATATACTGTGCATCTTCGCTGAAGTTGCACTGCTTGCCATAGCAAATGTATCATGTCAAGGAATATCCGTATCCACTGCCCAGAAACTCGATCTTAACATCGCCGATGAAGAAGAATTCTCGCCAGACAAGCTCAGAGCGAATCTGGAGAGACTTTATGTCACTGTTGGTCTTTCCGTCATCTCCATCGTGAAGCATGTCGCGAGACTGAGGTCCTGGCGAGAGCTCGACGCACAAGCGTTTTTTGTGGAGTGGGTCTCGGCTCCCTGTCATCATGACGAAGACTCAAACTTTATCTAGGTGTATCTTCTAGTGTGGCTTCTGGACCTGCTTGTCCCACATTGGTCGTTGTGGCTCTCGTCCTCATTGTCTATCCACCTGCGCGAGCGTTACTCTTTCCACCTGCACCTCTCGCGCTCTTAGATCCCGTCAGCGGCGGCATTCAAAAACCACGAGCGGGCTCCTGGGAAGCACTGACACCGCGACCGGCGCTCCCGAAAACTCAAAGGTGAAGCTGCAGAAGCCGAAGCTGCCCACTTAGTGACATCCCTCGCCTCCCTGGCGATTGCGAGCGCAAGTGGAAAGCACCCTCAGAGCGAAGCCCCCATGACGGTGCCGTCCACTACATCGTACCGGATCCTACCGAGATCGTCGCTGGGGCCACAGAGCTAAAGCTAATCTGAGGTCAAACCGACCAAGCCGGCCCAGTCAAGGCAAAGTTCCGATGGAGACCGCGGTCTGGACGATGTTCCGTCCCATCCTGCATGGCATTGGAGACGTTACGGATACCTACGAGCGTTTTGCCAATGTGCTTTCGCCCACGCCGCGTTTCCCCCCACCTTACCGACTTCGTCTAGCGGCCCTGCTCGTACCTTTTCTCTTCATCTCCATGTACATCACGTCGTACATGTTTGTCAAGACCGTCACCTTTGGATTGGATTCGCTTTTTCGGCGACCCGATCATTCGTATTGGTGTGAGAAGGTTGAACCGAACAATCCCTCATTGGGAGAAGCTGTTGGAGCTTCGAAAGTGAGTTGTTTTTTGCAGCTCGTATGACCATACGTTCTGATTGCATTGTAGCACGGTTCTGAAGGGTGTGCCTACGAACGCTCAACTCCCATCACATTACTTCGGATTGGCGAATAAACAAGGCAGCTTTACCTCCGCCGCCAGTCAGCGAATACCCGCCGCCAGACGAGCCCGTTGAACTCTCCGACATATTCTGCGAGCTACCGGTGCAGAACCCCACTGAACGCTACAGACGAAGAACTCGATGTGCTTACAGCCCGATCCCATGTCGCCATCATACCGGCGACGAACAGATCGACCACGCCAAGGGCAAGTCTGGCGGCAAAGCCAGCAAAATTGTCAACCTAGTCAAGAAGGGCATCCGCGGCACCGTCCATACCGCCCTCGGTGCCGATCTGCTCAAAGCCAAGGCCGGGAGCGAAACGGCCAAACGGCGGATTGGAGTTCTGCCACGGCATCGGGAGATGACTGGGCCCGTCGACTTTGCCTGTCGATACGAGGGCAAGAAGGGACACGCGTACATTTCTACGAAAGCGACCATCCCTTGCATAGCGTTCTCGTTAGACGGCAAGATCAGCAGCCTGGGCTCCTCGGCGCGGGCGGAATCTGACCTGAATCCGATTTGGAGCATTGCTGTGGGGGATATCAAGGAGATTCGCAAGCTGGGAGGGTTTGGGTGGAAGGCGAAGCTTGTTGTTGGGTGGGCGCTGGATAGGGAGATTGCGGATGGGTTGGAGATTGTGACGAAGAGGGGGGAGGTGGTTTCCTTGACGGCCATGGTGTTGAGAGATGAGCTGTTCAATCGTCTGGTAGCCATGGGCGGACAGAAATGGGAGGCGTGGTGAATTGCACTGTGATGATATCCGAGCTAAATAAATAAACGCTTTTGGCCAATCCTCACTCGGAAGTTTACCTGCGTCGCCGATCGTAAGTCCGATCTGTACAGGCGAGTCGCTGAAAGCAACGCCTTTGACTTGGACCCGTCTGGCCTAAGCCATGTCCTCGATCATGCTCTCAACGGTTGCACGGATTCCGGTTGTTGAATTCCGTTGTGAGTCTGTGTCTCGAGAGCCAAGTCGATTTTTTCCTAAGAGCAACTGGATTCCACGTTTCGTACTTGGGCTTTCAGAGATTTTAATCCTCGCTGAGTTCATTTTCGGTTCATGTGTAACATCGTGACGCTAACTTACTCCGAATTTCTCGCATGCTCGATTTTCCTTACAAGTTTGAAGTCCTGGTTCAACTTCGGCGATCTCGGGCCACCTGACAACTTCAATATATCCGCTTCGATTTCAACTCCATCTCGATTATGGCCTAACTATCTGATTCTAGAACCTGGCTCCAGGTTCTGATTCCAAACACCTTTTTTGCCCCAAACCTGGGTTATTTTGTTCCAGAAGCCCCAAATCGCCATAACCTAGGTTTTCGATGGAAAAACCCCATTTTCAGCAATTGTTCAATGCCAAAACAAAATTGTTCAAGCCCTCCCAAAGCCAAAATAATCTGGAACAGCGCAAAATTATTCTAGCCTCACCGTCGCCGAAAGAAATCGGTTCCCGAAGCCCAAAATTGCGAGGAAAGAAAAAAAAAAAGTGAAGGTCGCATGTGTTATTTCGCCCGTAATATCCTTGTGGGAACACTTAGTTACTCAACCCTCGTACAGGAATCCATGGTTCCCAATTGCCTGAACTCACCCTCACATCAAATAATGTCGCACAAGAGTCAAAATAAACGGTGCCCGCAGGGAGCAACGCTGTATTTGGCCGAGTTGAAGGAAGGATAGGTCAGAAGCAGAGAGGCAAGCGTAGACGAGGGGCAGACGAGCAATTTTCAGACGAATCAGACCGTAGATTTACGAAAGTTGAGATTGAGGCTCAAAGGTTTGCTCGGCCAATGCGAACATCGAAAGACCAAAGAGGGATGAAATTGAAAACACATGTTTTTTTTTGAAAAAAAAACGTATTGCCGAAGGCTACATGACAAGCTAGTTTAAGCTTCCGGTAGTCAATTGGGATCAGACTCAGGATGGAACAGCCACGACGTCAGGGAGACAAGGAAATTTCAAACGTGCAAAGATATCAACCACTTACACCCGGGTGCGCCAGATAGCAGTAATTATAATTTGCGAGAGGCTTTTCAATGGCCGGTGAAGCAACCATGGGATGCAGCAGCAGCAAGCAGCAAGCAGGAAAAGACCACGACATATGGGACAAGAACAGTTTTGTACGAAGACATGATACATACCCGGAGATTAACGGAGTGCCATTGGTAAATCAGATGCAGACTCATGTCAAAACCCAACTTGAATGCACCGGCTGAAATCATCAAGGAATGCGAAGAGATGGGAAAAGGGCGGACCAGCGATGCGTGTCGGAACCCGCGCCAACGCCGACCTTTTTCGTCATGCTTGGGACTTGGCTTCCTAATTTTATCAGCGCGATATATATGGGGCGTAGGTACATGAGTTGACTCTCGGAATCGCAGTAAAAAGATTGAGGCAGTTGGTGGGTCACCCTTTAATTGTGTCACCTGTACTAGTACTTCAGTCGTCTTGATCAGCCTCTCATCGTATCAACTGTGCGTCTCTGCCAACAGAGAACTGCTTCAATGGGTGATTTATACTCATGCGTTGCCTGTTTGACTCTTTTGGTCAGTGTATTTCTGGGACATACAGATCTGAATACTCACCCAGTGTTATGACGCGATTCTCGATAGATCTCCAGATGTTGCGGTACTGTATAAGTTATTCACTGTGAAATAAGTTATCAAGTTGCCGCTCCGTTCTGTGGTACAAAAGCTATGGCTGTGTCTTCAGAATAGCCACCTGTTTCATACCACAGAACAGAGCAGCACCTTAATAGGGGAATGCTATTTAAATGCAACACAAGTGGTGGAATAATCACGGGACAATCGGCAACGGTAACGACAATGGCCGCGGGAAGCAAGTGAACTTGCCGTTGAATCGGGACGTCGAGGAACGGGCCCGGCAAATAGGCTTGAAATGCGGATACTGTTGAGAAGTAGGTATTCGGAGCGGTGAAATCAAAGTGAAGCACGAACCGCGGCAAGCAAAGATCGAGGGAACTCGGGATGACAAAAGAACCAATCGCACAAAAATAACCAAGAGGTAATCATGAGCACCTCTGTCGCAGCTTCCAGAAAGCAGGCTGTGCAAATCCAAGTCTAAATTGCAAGTTTGGTGCCAGTGCTCGCCTGAGGTGTAGGCATCGGGCAGCCGAGATTTGTTCGCGTTTGTTGTAAATACCATTAGGATATTGAAAGCACGAGAGGCGAGCTAGCCTGACTTGCGAGCAACGGTGCGCCGATCATGACGGTGGGAAGCAAGAACGAATGCTGTGTTGATGTAGTCTCTCGTAGACAGACGCTTCAACATGGGAAACTCGTACCTCGCTTGTTGAAGTGATGCGTGATCGGTGATGGCAGGATCCCACGTTCTCTTTCCCCTTTACCACGAGCTTCACCTCGACCTGGCGCTTGCTGGCTGCGCGTCACGGCCCACATTGTCTTTTTTCCACTGTTGGTGCTCTTCACAATTTGGCTCTTGATCTATCTGCGTGTAAAATCTGGATTTCTAGTTGCTGCACGAACGGAAAAAAACTCCGCGTGGCTGCGTTTTACCCTATTGTTCTTTTCTCCGGTGTTTGAACCTGTCGATCTTTCGTTTATCCCAAACCTTTTTGGTACTGGGCTGCCAGGCTCTTCAAATCATTGCAGAGGTGAATCGGAGGGTGTTCTCAATGCCAACAGAACTCTCTCCGGATCCTGAGCTCTTGCGGCAGCACTCGGATTCTATTGTCCTCCGGCTGTTACAGATTTCCACCTTGACTCCTCCGATCTCCATCCAACAACCCGTGCTCACCGGCTCCGAGTTCGCTGTGCCTCCACGCTCACTGTCAGGTTCACCTCGCTCGGTTGAATCTTTTCTTTGTGAGCGGTTTCACGAATACTTATCCAAGACCATTCAGCACACGGAACGGGACGGCAAGGCAGTCGCCGTGATCTGGAACGACCGGAACGACCAACCTACTGTTGGCACGTCACTCGTCACTGCACTAGCATCTTGCCGTGCTTCATCTTCTCAATCTCTACCCCGTGGACATGCCATCTCCAACTCAGTCGCCACCACCCCACACTCTGCGCGAAAACGATTCGCGCTACCACTGGCCAACCACTGGCGCCAACTTCGATATACTTACTTCGCCGCGCGGATCTGCTGTTGGGTCTAGAGCAAAACTCGGCTTTCGACGTATGTATCTGTTAAGGGTGTTTCGACGAATGAAGTCCTGATGCAACGGGGCCCCGGATCACAGGTAAGGATGTCAAACGGGACGCAAATGAGTATTAGTACAGTGCCTGTCAAAACAGACTACCGGCATCCTGGTATCTTCGCAGTGCGGATCTTTTCGAATGGATAATCTCGGAATGCCACCGCTCTTGCCCCCTGAATCGGAACGCAAAATATCCGAGGAGGTGGTGATTTACCGCCCGTTATCTTTCCACGGGCTTCTCTGCGTTGCGTGGCGAGTCAAAAATTGGCAGCTACGACAAACCTTCCAAGATGCATCTGCTTATACTGTCTGCTGCCAGGGTGGAACCTCTACTATTCCTTGCTCTTGTGTTACAAAGGGCCACGCCAATCGACGAGTTTCCTCAGTGCAGCCTCGGCACACTCTTCCACATCTCCCGTACGAAGCCGGAATTTTCCTCCTTGCAGTGCGCAACATAATTGGCCTGCTTCCGCCAGACGACATTCATACTGTCATCTGCCTCTGTCCCTGTATTCAAAACTATATGTATCGGGCGCCTGGAAGCTCCACAGCGTTCCTCATCAGGTGCCTCGGGGGATTGAGATCCTTCCGCTACAATGTCTCTATTGCGATCTGGAGGATATATTCGACCTCCGCGTTCTTAATCCGCCGACTCTCCCTTTCTTTTTCCGCATCACTCACTTAGAGCTTTTCTCCTGTATCGATAGGGCGGGAAACTGTTCCGACGAGGCCCTCGCATATTCGAAGAGTCTCTCTGACCTCCCGCACTCACACATCTGGCGCTCAACAATGACGATTTCGCCATGTGCGCACCTCTCGTAATGTGCAAATCCACTTGCGCCGTGGTTCTCTTACGAACAAATTGGGATCATCGGATGTGGAACTGCTCCCGACTGACAGTTCACGGCTCGTAACCGAGACCAGGGATTATGTGGCCGACTGGCAGCATGGTATTTTGACAAGCAATGGTTGCTGGGTACACGCGGATGACTTTATTGCCAGAAAGACCTCAGGTCAACTCAATCGTGCGTCAGGCCTATATGCCATCTTTCCATTCCAAACTGATTTTCAGGCGACACGTCTTCAGGCCGCACGCTCTATCTGCAAAAGATGCGCGATGAACCGCTGTCTACTATCCCTGCTTTGAACTCTTTAAACCTCTGCCAAAGACGTCGAGAACTACGCTAAAATGGTGCAAAAGCTCATGCTGGAATGGATGCAAGGTGAAATTGATTCGTCCGAAAAGCTCTACCTGCTACATGGCCGTCGGGAACCCAAAAGGATAAACCACCAACCCAAGTCACTTCTTGCATGCGGCACTACCTGACAATGGTGAAACACAGACACATCGGGAGGCTATTACCTCCGTGTTACTGTCCACACACCTCTTAGCCGTTGAAGTCTTGCGTTACGTGGATCATGCGCATAAACCAGTCCCTCGATCGGATCGGTTGTGTAGGTTCTGTGAAAAGGAGGTTGAAACGCCGGAACATGCTTTAATCACTTGTGAGTCCTCGGACGCACTTGTTCAGTTACGAGCAACTTTCCTGGCCAAACTATTTACCGACCTTCCCAACCTACGCAACCAGATGGCAGAACTCTCAACACTGAGTTTCTGAAAGCCATCATTTATCCAAGATCGACGATCGCATTGGTTGCAAAATTTGCGTTTGATGTCCTGGAGTTGTTCTACGCCGTTCCCGTGTTCCGTTTAGATGCTTGAGTGAGGCTGACCCCGTTGAAGTGCTAACCTGCTTCTTTTTGCCTTTTTATGTTCTGTTAGCTCTTCCGCGGCGGGTACGACTTACACGACCGTGTGCTCGGCTAATAAGGATATGGAGGGGTCCAGGGACGATGATGTGGCTATATATAGTGCGTGTACATCGGGATACTTCCTGGAACCGGCGTTCCTGAGCGGGACCGTGCCGTGTAATTCTACCTACCTACCTACCTACCAGAGCCTTCTCTGGCTTCCACTCCTGCACCAAGATCTTGATCACGGCTCATCTCAGAACGTGACTCTCCACGCGTGGCGGGCCTCTGGCAGATGCGCAGCTAGCTCCACAGCTCCTGATGCCCTTACGAGCTTGAGTCGAAAACAACTTGTATTCTGGTTCTTTGATCGGCTTGACACCTCCCCACGAAGTAACCTCAGGAGCAACCTTCTAATTTCCGCCAATGCAGTCGCAACGCTTACTCTTCGGCATCAATGACTTTAAGAGTGCAACCGAGCAACTCGGGAGCCGCCTTTGCTGCGGAAGAATTACGTGCTGCGCATTGACAAGATATGATCCGTTTTCTCCCAATAGGTAGGTGTTCGACGGTTTTCCACGGCTCTTGTATGATCATTATCACGCAGTTCTTGCCAAATTCATAAATACCTGCATCGTTCAGACCACTTGTGTCCAAACGCGAAATGAAGTCCCTGGCCAGCTATCTCGCACTCGTACTTTACCCTTGCTCACTCACTCGACGTCGAAGATCTAACCTCCAATCATCGGTCTGCGCAATGTTCCGGGCAGTTCCGGATATCCTACCCCGGTGCTTGGGATGCATTCAACAAGACAATCTCTGGACGGCTAGTTGGTGTCGTGCCGTCAGCCAAATATTGTGCCAGCCTTCCGGGGGGCTGCACCGACGCTCAGTGGGTAGCGCACTTTTCCGTCACGATTCCAGGCGCGACAGACCAGGTACGTTATATGAATTCTACGTTGAGACGTTTCACCCTAAGACATATTAGTTCAATTGGGAGCAGGTGCAAGGAGGACACAGTTTATCTGTTTTGGTTGACTGAACACCGTTTGCAGGGTTACGACTTGAAGCCCCCGTCTCTGTGTTTGCGGAATTCGACTACGACTACCTGCGGACAGGGCGATGTCCCCCTCTATTCAGTGGAAGCGGAAACCGCGGCAGATATCCAGGTCCTCAAACAATGGAGAGATTGAGCATTACTGATTCTTCTCCAGGCTGCTGTGAAGTTTTCTAGTGCCCATATCTGCGCCTTGTCATCAAATCTACCGGCACGATTACCTCGGACGCTCGACTGCTCCCAATTCTCTTCTCGTCCGCACGTCAAACTTCAAGAACATCTCCTTCAGCGACTCATTTTCATCGGATCTAAAAATATGGATCCGTTGTTACCATGGGCAGTGGCGTTTACTCTCACACCCTTTACGAAAAAGGAAAGCCGCCGGAAAAATTGCAGTTGGAGGTGCAGCGGCGACGGTAGCGAATGCCGGAGGATATGTGCAAGGCGCAGGTCACTCTGCATTGTCACCGACTTTCGGTCTTGGGCGGACAATGTTGTTGGTGAGTTTCATCCCGATCTCGAGAACCTATCTGACACTGGTTTAAGAGTTCCGTATCGTTATCGCAAGCGGCGAGCTGCTCCAAGTGAATAGCATCTCGCACCCTGACCGTCAGCATTTAGTTCCACGCCCTTAACCACAGCTTAAATGCAATACAGTCTTCTATGCATTGCGCGGCGGAGGCGCCGGAAGCTGGGGTATTATAGTCTCAGCAACCTTTCGCACCTTTCCAACTTTCAATGCCACTTCTAGCCTGATCATCCTGGCCGCCGCGAACCACACCATCTTGTCATCCATCACCACGCTCCACGCACAACACATCTTCGACTGGGACTCAGTGCGCGCAGGCCAGTACTTTTGGGCTGTTACGAATGGCACTGGCTCAGACGCATTTCCGCGTTCGCTTTGAACACGTACATGCCAGACACGACACCCGAGCAGAGTCTGGCGCTTCTATCTCCTTTCCTAAACGCATCCCTGGCGCTTCCAGGCGTGTTTCTGCTTTCCCAGAACTTTACTTACGGGGACATCAATGACGCGCTCTTCCAGCCCGATGATGGTGTAGGATTCAATACAGTCTTGGGTTCCAGGCTCATACCAGCGGCAACATACCGCCACTCACCCGGGGCGGTTGGAAAAGCTTACGAGAAGCTTCTAGCCGGTGGAGCAACCCAGTAAGTTTTTAATCCGTGGTCATTGTTCTTCATCTTTAAATGTTTCCGAGAATTCTAGGCCATCTTGTTGCAGGAGGTTGGTTAACATCCTTGACGTTTTTTAATTTGCCTGATCAACGGTTGTGCTGAACAGGTAAGTGGCCGAGAATGTGAACATTTCTTCCGCTGTTCACCCGGCTTGGCGGACTGCCAAACACACGTTAGTAAATCCCCCACCCCTGAATTTTACGCTCACTCGCTCTGCTTATGTGTAGCTCGTGGTTTCGAGCTCGTGGGACGACTCGGCATCACTCGCTGAAATCCGCGAGATTCGCAACTTCTTCCAGACCACACAGGTCCCAATTCTCGAGGAAATAACGGGACCTCGTACAGCCGCATACTCCAACGAAGCCGACTCACTCGAGCCAAACTTCCAGACGACTTTCTTTGGTCCCAACTATGCGAAGCTGAGTTCCATCAAGAAAAAGTATGATCCTAATGACCTCTTCATCGTTGGCGCGGGTGTTGGAAGCGAACGATGGGATGAATGGGGCTTGTGCCAAGTTTGACGTCTGTGAGGCGGCTTCATTGCGGGTGGTAACGGAGATCCCGTATGTTCCAGTCGCAGCCTTCATAAAAAATGTTGCATCAGATAAAGTTTGTTCTTCGCCTGTCCGAAGGCCGCGGCTGCGGCCAAAAAGACGCGACTTGAATTGAAAGCTCATATCTGAATGGTGAATGTGATCAGCATGACATTCACTGAGGGCATGCTGTGGAGGAGAATCCATACCAAATTCTAACCGCCGTCAAACAGCGCAGAAATTCGCGTGAATTCCAATCATCTTTTCTTGATGCCTTGCGGTGTCCAGTCATGCGTGACATTGCTTCCGTAGACTACGGAATCGGGCGCCACTGAGGTCCTAGTTCTTCGGCTCGGAAAAGTGCACAGAAAGCCTCTCAGTTGATACGATCTATGTTGGATCGAACACACAATGCTCGAAGTTTATTATTGGCTCACTGTCAATGTATCTCAACCGAGAACCTGGGGCCATGTTCCCTTCTTAAGGGGGAGGGCCAATGCTGAGTTTTCCTTCCATTGCACCTACATTTTGACGTCCAAGGCTCTTCAAGGGAGCCGCACATTTCCGGCACATGGTTTTCAAAGTCTCCGAAAGAGGGCTAAGCTGCAATGGTTCCTTCGCTGCCGTCTTCACGTCCAGTCTGTCGCCCAATGAGCTGACATCCGCGGAACAAATAATTGATTCTGCGCCGCGTCTAGTATATCTCACCCACCGCTCGCTTCTGGGCACATTGCCCAAGTTTTCCGCGGTCACCTCGTCACGCCCCACAAGCCGAGTCAGTCAATAGTGCTCAAGGTTTACGGGGAGGATGATTTCAACAAGAGATGGCTGCTTAAGCTCGCGTGAGCCATCTGACAATCAGCTCCAAACTACTCGGCGCTTTCTCATTACAGGGGGATGCCTGGGTCAGAACAGGCCTCCTTTTGAAGAACACCGGTGTTCAAGTTGGTTCGGGAGATAGCTGGAAAGATCTGAGGTTGCCTTTGACGGATAGGTAAAGATTTATATTCTACTACCCTTCATTCACTTCCAATGTTTCTCCGTAGACGCCGTGTTTGCGACACACTGACAGAGCTCCATACTGCAAAGATTCAGCACGCCGACTTCGTTCCACGGAACGTCCTCCACCGCAATGACGGCTCTTTCTCTGTTACAGTATTGATTTTGGGATTGCCTCTGTTGACCACCTCTGTCCCGGAAGTGTGGAGAACTCCAGAAGTTGCGCGATGCTCCTTGCGATGCTCTAGAGATTTGACCGCATGACCCTTAAATATTTAGCTGTAAAAACAATAGATTCAGACGACGATTCATGCTAGGGGTATTGCAATACTTCGGCACCCGCCTGGTCAAGGTCTCGGACAACACAATAAATTCGAATTTCTGATAGATGGTCTTCTGAGTAACTAGTATAAGTGGCGAAGTACGGATCATGGCAGATGGGAAGAACAAAAGGCCAAAAAAGGGGGCGAAAGACCCAGGCGCACACTAGGGAGTCTTCAGTCAGAATGCCACCGACGCCCCCCCGGGTGCAAGTTTGAACTGTTCGCCGGTAACCTGCTGAATTGTATCAAGGAGTTCTGTGAAGAGTTGGGCGAAGGCCGGGCGTGTTTTTTGTCGCAGTAAGGCTGAGACCTAATCTTTGATTGAACGACCGGAAATTCTGTTCGGCATGCCCGCTTCACATCTATTGACCTGTCAGAAAAGTGTATGCGTCGACTTTTCACTCGAATTTTCTATCCCACAATACATCTGAACACATATCAGGGTTTATGTGTTAAAACACACAATCCCCAGCATTTTATTGACCTGGATCCTTTGGTGCCGTGCGTACCGTATTACGGCCGTAGTTGATCCGTGACGTACCGTTTGGCATTTAGATCATCTTCCATTACCGTACCGTGTTTACCGGACAAAATACCAGTACCACATACGGTACGTACGGTGAAAAGCCCTAGTCGTGATACCTGGAGAAAAAGGACGCAAAGTTTAAGTTGAAGGGTGGACGCACGGCACATGGCTGGAATGATGGGAATGTTTGCGACATCGCCAACGCGTGTATGAGGCATAGCACCGGAGAGCAGAAAGTTGTTGAACTCAGCTTTTGCTTAATCCCACCCAAACCGCTTATCCTCCTCGCAAGTCAACCTCAACGTCGTGTTGATGGGTGGGGGGGACAGGAAAATATATGTTAGCTCAGAGTGAGCCGGGACAACGAAAACACTGAACGCGAAAAATTGAGCCCAAGTAGGAACAATGTCTCCTCTCATTCCACGTGATGATATCACCTAATAACACCATTCTTAGTTGGAGCACCATACTTTCATCAATATTGCTAGGGTACTGCACACTAGAAAAGGAGATCATCGATAGATCTATGTCTGATCATCACAAGGGTCCAACAAACGTGAATAGTTGTTGTGCATCAGGTCCACTGGAGCCTCCTACATCCTCCAACGTCATCTAAATAATATACATGTCAGTCAGATGTAGGAACTCCTCTGTGGTAAAACCTACCGGAGCAGCAAGCTGAGCGTTCGGCCTAGCTGTCCATGATGTCCAACGTCCACCGCCTCTGGTATCACCAAGACTGCAAACAATAAATCGGAAGAGGTAAAAAGCATCCTGCACACTTACGTCCAATGCGTAGTGTCAAATTGACTAATGATGAGATCTTCTTCAACTGGAGAGTCGCTATTCAGCTGCAATTGCTGATGTTGGGCGTTAATTTCTGCTCCACTTGCAGTTGACGATGCGTAGCTGATCGTCGAGAATGCACCGGAAGTAGTGAGGATAATATATGTAGGGGCGAATGGACTATCCGCTACGACATTCCACTTCAAAGCGTTAGGGCAAATCAACGATAACAGAGGGGTGCTGTGCTTACGATCTGAGTCTGGGTCCCATTAACGCAAGGAGTAGTGACAACAGGAACATAGTTGTTCGTCGAGGTGGCGACGTAACTAACACATCTACCTTGGAAATCGTGGATTTGGTAGTGCCCTGTGGTCAAAACGGCGCTGACAACTGCAGCTGTAGCGAGAGAAGCGAGTAGAGACCCAAAGAACTTGGCCATGATGTGCTGTCGCCATTCTAACTCAGCATGGTGACCTCATTTAAAGCTTTCAGGGGCCGTTGGTTGCGGTATGTGACTAAGCAGGGGGACATCGCTTCAGGAGAATAGACAAGATGGCTTACATTGTCAGATACGAATCAGAGGTATCTACGATGTTCTACGCGTTAATCGGAATTATAATTGGTGACACGCCGTCCCCGGACAATACTGTATACACCTGTCGGACTTCAAGCTGTTCTCTGATGCGACCACAGATATTCTTCTCGCTGGTGTGTTCATCACGAATGTGGAGCAAGCCGACGATATAATCCTGATTTCCCTGACTGCCGATGGGGCGCAACGGAAGATGAACCTGCTATGCAAATGGTGCAGTGTGAACTTCATGGTCATCAATCCTGTTAAATCCCTGCTGGTAATTTACGGTTTGATTCCAAAACTCCTGCCCATTTTTCGCGTCGGAGTTGAGGCCGTGACCATTGTCAAGTCAACCAAATACCTTTTGAATTCTATAAAAGGAATATCTTTGAAGACCACTAGACACTAGGTAAAGCTAGGGCAATTGCGAACACATTACTTGGCCTGGACTCTATGGTCGGCGTCTCACACAGGACTGTGAAGTTGGCCCGGATGTGGAATCCGACCTTCTCAAGCCCGTGGAAGACGTACAGATCGAATTCCTAAGACGTATAATTGGCGTTAAGAAGCGATCATTAATTGCCCCCTTATTCACAGGAACTGGCCTAGTGCCGCTGCGTTTCAAGGGACTCATACTGGCACTGACACACTTGAAGTACCTCCTGGCCATTAACGATGACTGATATGTCAAAGCGGCTGCGTACGATTCAGTGTTGCTCTTGGACTCCAGCAAGGCATTCTTGGCCATGGATCTCCGTCGTGTGATTGACAAGCTGCCATTCAGAATTGTGCTTATCACTACCACCGGTGGAGCAGGGTATCTGTCATAGCTTGGTCAGCAGTTGATCTCGTGTAGCGTAGCGTTTACTACAATCTCGGTGTCCTCCTGGAGCAGTTCGGTTCTCTCCACCGGGGTTAGGGATACACAACTTCAAGTCCCAACTTCACGGAACCTATTTGGGGCGGCCGTCCTGCAGTCCGGGACAAAAACATATCAAGTTGAGTCTTGAGTTGGGAACGAAGCTGGGACCCAAGTTGGAATGAAAAAGGAGATTTCTGAAACACCCTATTACACGTCTCCGAGCGATCGGCAAGGAAATTTGAGCACCAACGCAGGAACAAGGAACAGAGAGGCTGATTCATGACAGCCATGAGACAAAGTCCATGCGATGAGAAAGGGCTTATGATACACTGTCAGGCTTAGTTGTATGCTTTGTGGATAGTGCGAGGCAAGTTTAGATGGTGAAAAATAGGGCTTCGACCCGTCCATCTGACGGACGGCCGTCACAAAAACGGCCGGTTTTGCGCAACGGACGGAGCTACTATCCGTCAAGGGTTCGATTGGGAGCACCCAACTGATGGGTCCCGGCGGTCATGGCCGTCTGACGGGTAAATTTTGATGCTCAGATATTACGTCCAGTAAGCATGGTAATGATACTTCATGGCATGTTATATTTGCATTTCGACCTTTCTGTCGATCATGCGCCGCAGAGCTCTTAGAGAGGTGTTCAAATGCGAGAGTTAGGGGCCGAGGGTTGGCGGCCCGAGATCACCGAAGTTCAAACTGCGCTGGTATCCAATTCTGGCATCGAACACTGCCATTAGTATCGAGCCCGTATTGAGGCAACAGGTACTGTGCCTTGCGCTATCCCCATTTCCCTTGTTCTGTACCATTTGTCCCCATCACCGACGGGGACGAGTCGAAGCCCCAGTGAAAAAAACCTTAGTCAAACTTGTTGAGTGGGCGCCGGGATGCCCGGGGGAATAGCGATAGGCTAGCCGCAGGCAAGAAAGAAAATGGGAGAGAAGCGCTGTACCCGAGATGGCGGAGATAGTAATCATTCGAAGAATCGTCAAAAATTATCAGATGGTCTAACAAGCACTGTGGCAACATAAGTAGTTTCTGATTGATGCGATTCTACACATGAGGGCGAGGTGCATTCAGGCCATTCACTGCGTTGAGACCCTCCGCAGTCAGAGTCTGACTCCGTTCACGGAGCCCGGAATACCTGTGACTTACGTCTGACTACAGCTGTAGTCAGACGTAGTATGTAGTCGAAGGGTTTGACGCCGTTCACGGAGCTCGGCTTACGGCACGTAGTCAGACTGTGCCTAGGTCTGATTACTTTGTCCAACCTCTGCCTACCCCGCGTAGGCACGGCCCGTCCAACCTTTCCTTGCACTTTTTCGCTCATTTCTTCGTTAATACATTGCCCAAACCTCTTTGCCATCTGCGAATGAGTAAGCGATGGTGCTTTGCGGCGATAGCGGAAGCAAAGTTTCGGGTAACGTCACGGATCACTCAAGCTAAATTTGTGAAATTCCCACCAAACCAAACATTATTAACAACTTGCACTAACTCCAGAGTACTGTAGTATTTAAATCACTTCTCCCGGGCTGTGACCTGTGACCGCAAGATTCGAACTTTGGTTTTCGAAAATGGGTGACTTCGCCGCGACATCCAAACAAACTTCGAAAATCCGTACCCCACGGATTCCCGCCACCGTCGCGACAAGCGGGCCTCCCGACATTGTGAGGATCCCAGGAGGACAGGAGAAATGCTCATTGCCGGCCCGCGACCTAACATTGTCCCACCTCATCAATTTTCAACTCCCATTGCAGCGCAAATCCACCGCTTTTGCCAATGCAAACCAAAATTCACCAAAATTGGCATTTCGTGAGAGCCCAAGGGATCGAACGCGAAAATACGCCTGTACGTGCCGGGCGCACGAAAAATGGTTTTTTTGCGGGCCTTTTTTGCCTTTTTCGTGACTGGTTTTAAGATCCCGTCGGTGACCCGTGACAGGTTCGAAAACTTTCGAAAATTTTGGGCCCTGTGACGCGTGACATTCGAAGTGATTTAAATACTACAGCAACTGGGTATGCAAATTGGAGCTCAATAGCCCCAAGTAACCAAAGTCAACCTGTGCCTACGGACGTAGGCACAGGTAGTCAGACATAGTCACGGACTCGGAGTAGTCAGAGGTAGGAAAGGGGGCCACAACGTAGTCGCATGTAGTCCAATGTCCATGCGACTACGTCCGTAGTCACACCCTCTGACTACAGGGGACCTCAACGCAGTGATTTACAATAGTGGTCGCAATTCGGGAGGAAGAGGAATTTAGAACCTCGTTGAAGTCGGGAATGATGGCCGGAGTACTGAGCTTGAAAATAATAGCAAAACTAATCCATTAATCACAGGTGGAGTTCATCCTCGTTCGTTCGAAAATGAGGTATTGAATCACGTCACAGGGACCGATATCCTCCCCTCAAAGGCATCGCAATCTCAATGGTCAGATGCTACAGGTCTTTCCAACTCCAAAAATTTATTCGCACTACGTTTCGTAGTGCAGATCTTCTGTCATTCTTTTTTAGCTCAATGCTCGTGCATGATTGTATTCAAGTCCGAGCTGGACTTTGCAACATTGTATTCCTTGGCGTACCAAATATCTGGCCAGCAACGTCTCCCGCGACCTGGGCACAGCGGCACCGGAGAACCCCGATTTCTGCAGTGGCAGAGCGAAATACATTTCTGTGGCTCCTGATAGTACCGTAGTAGAACTCAGTTATAAGGAAGAATTAGACTGATACCCGTACTTTAGCACTCTTTTCTAGACGGGCATGAGGACCCTTGATTTTATTTCTCGTAAATTGAACTGCGTGAAATGTAGCACCGTGGGTATCGTATGTACCCTCGCTGTGTGGATATTCACAACCAGTAGTGCTGCAACATTGCAGCCAAATTGCCGCGGCACCGTGAGCGAATTCCTTCTCCCGGTTATTCCCTGCCACAAAAGATCGTCCCAATGTTTGTTCACTGGTGAATTATTCGGTTCTTCTGCCAACATCTATCTCCTCCAGGTCAGGCGTTGAATAAGTATCACACTTAGAATGATGCAAGTACATCGTTGATACTGTATTCACGGGCTGGACAGATTTTTCTAATATCTCGCATTAATATTGGTGAGAGCACACTCATCGTACAATAAGAATTGAACCCAGCAAGTATTGGCGAAGTTTAATCAAATATTTTGTTCACCCAACTTGAAGGAATCTGTCCAAGTTTGGTTACTTCGACTCAATAGAGAGTTTGCGGTAGCCACCGGCAGCCACCGGGTGGTTTTTCCGGCATGCGGTGCCGGGTGGCTACGTCATTACGGTGGCTCCTGCAATGACACACTCGACACGTGTTCCAACGTTCTTTATTCTACTGTGCATCACCTAAAGTGTCTAAGTTGACTCTTCCACCAGGTCACCCGCTGGAATTATTGATAGTTTCATCCCATTCCTCAGAAATGGCCTTCAGAAGGGTAGTGAATTGGATGAATTGGATTCTGGACTCGAGAATGGCTTTCTGCATGGAAGTACGACGGAAAATGGTGGCTAGGCTGCCTCGCGACAAAAATGCGGCAGCCACTGCAACAGCCACCATAATGACGTAGCCACCTGGCACCGCATGCCGGAAAAGCCACCCAGTGGCTGCCGGTGGCTACCGCAAACTCTCTAATGTATCAAATCCTTACCCAATCGCTAGTTGTCCGCACTTCTCCGGAATATGGACACATTGAGTAACGGAAGTCATACCCACTCCGGGCCTCAGAACAGTGAATGATTCCTGGCAGTAAGATCCATGACCCCGGTAGGCGATTCCGGCGATATTAATTCTGACACCGTGAACATCATCCAAAGAACACAATGTATCCATCCGAGCTAAGACCGAACTCATACATAGTCAATTCTGAATTACCGTTCTGGAATTCAACCAGATACATCTTTTAGACGGTCACGGCTGAGCCAAACTCGGACCTCAATGCAGCCTGGATCCTCTAAGGGTACTCGGGTAGAGTTGACTCCAGGGTATCGATCCATTTATTGACCCATATGCTATGCATTGAGGCCGTTACGATGGCGAAGGTCTATACGCTTCCACGATCCACAGTGCTCCTGTTATTTAGGCCATAAGAAATGAAGTTTTTCATTATTCAAGTAACGTCCCTGGGACTGTTTGAACATCCTATGGTAAGATGAGTTCCTGAGGGTATACTTCAGCCAGAGTGCCAACCATGCTCCATGCACGGAGTCTTCAAGTTGAGCAGATGTTACGATGTGTTCGAGTTACCATTCCTGATATTGAAGCAGCCAGTCCAACCACCACTCAAAATCTCGGGTTAAACTGAGGTAGCCAGTCAAAGATCAGTGGCCTGCAATGTAGGGCAAGGTAGCAGTGCGGGGAACTGACGCGGCGCTGCAGGGAACTGACGAGGCATTGCGGGGAATTGCCGCGGCAGTGCGGGGAACTGACGCTGCACTGCGGGGAAGTGACGCGACGTTGCGGGGATGTAAGGAGGCAAGTGCCGCGGCGACCGATGTACACCTTAGGTTCCAAAATGCGGATAAATGCGAGGTGAACATTATGCTTCCAGTGTGCATGTCTGAACTTCCTTTCTGAAGGAAAGCCATGAACTTCGGGCCTTTGGAAAGAATTTATTTGGGCTAGGAATTATTACAATTGAAGCCCTGGTGGGTATATACATGCTCACAGTAGTTTTATTGCTAATAACAACTAGAGATCCCTCGGGCAATTGGTGGGACTTACAGTCACTATTTTGCCTGAAGCTTTTTTTTTTGTTCCAAACAATGTATTTGAGTGTAGAAACACCTAATTTGAGGTCTAGAAAGTGTTGTGGAAAGAGCTAAAGGCTGCGCGGCACTTCATCCTGCCGCGGCAATAGCACAGCCACGCCGCGTCAGTTCTCTGCACTGCGCGTCAATTCCCCACAATGCTGCGGCAGTCGCGGCATTTTCTCCGGGCCCGTATACTTGGCACCCGAGAGAGAATATATTTTTATGGTAGAGGCTCAACAGAATGCTGTGGAAAACTGAGCCCAGCCAAGGGCTTCACCAGGAAAATGATTAACAATTTCGTCTATACTCGTTGGCATCACTCTGGGTATGAAAACCCGAATACTGAACAGCCTCGGCCATCATTAAACATCCCCGAGGCCGCTGGCCTGATCGAAGTTGAACGTAATCCTCGGGCACTTCTGCCGTGGGCTCACTCATCTTGTCGCCTAATGGGAGAGTGGATTCACACTCAGGAAAGACATGGCGAGAGTACAAAAGCCCTACGAAAAGTGGGGACATTTCCCAACGAACACAACATCCCAACCAAAACCTCACTGCTTCGAATTCCGCGCGCCCAAATCCGAACAATCATGTCCTCCCAATCCCAATCCCAATCCAAAAAGCTCATCCTCGTCATCGGCGCCACCGGCGCCCAAGGCCAAGCCGTCATCGACGCGCTCCTCGCACCCACCCCGGACGGCCGGCCCTCGCCATACGCCACCCGCGCGCTCATGCGCGACCCCAGCAACACCTTCGCACAGGAGCTCGCGCAGCGCAGGGTCGAGTGCGTCAAGGGCTCGTTCATGGACTTTGACTCGGTCGCGCGCGCGCTGGAGGGCTGTTATGGCGCGTGGGATACGGACGGGTTTACGGTGGGGATGTGCAGGAGATCGTGCGTATTTACCGAGGACTTCGATGAGGATCCAACTGATGGGGATTCTTCGATTCAAGTATGCCGGGATGCGCATCTACGAGGTCGCGAAGCGTGTGCCGTCGCTGCGGCACTATGTGTGGAGTAACATCCGATATGTCTTGAAGGTGCGATGCTCTTGACAATTATCGAATACGAGACTTACTCAAACACACTGCAGAGCGCGAACTTCAACCCAGATTATGCGACAGACCATATGAACGCGAAGGGTCGCGTCGGGGAGTGGTTGAGTGTGCAGCCGTCGGCGCTCGGTGATGACACTGTACCAAGGGAAGAAAACCCCAATCCTGAAGCGGTCTTTTTGGGGGGAGGGGGTTATCTGCCGCTGTACCACATCCAGTTGAGCTGACCCTTGGCTTTTATGACTTTTCTCCTGGGAATTCCTTGGAAGAACATGGGACCACTTATTTCCCTCCATCGAAGATTATTCCCCGGAGTTCCATGGTATGATCTGCCCAGTCCCACTCTGCTCCATGATAATCTCGGAGTGCTTCACCTTTGTTGACCCTCTCAAAGTTTTCATTCCCGCTACGTACCAGCCTGCCTTTGAAGGTGGAAATCACTACGTTGCCTACTGAACAGAGAACATCGGTAGGTTATGAGCCCAATTTGATGCAGACCCCGCTGACATAGATCACTCCTACTTACTGAACGAAACAGATTTGATCTGCAAGATGAAGGTGTGTGCATGCATCAACTCGATTTTAATCACAGATGTTGGCTTTACCCCGTTCAAGTACGTCCCTGATATTCTATCATTCAACACTAACATCCGCGTAGCGTGCCGCTCCAACAGGCTGTACCTGCCCATCGCATATCTCAAGACCGCAAAAGCCGTTGGACAGATATACGCTACGTGTTCACTCCCTCTGCTCCGAGTACCCGCTGACTTCAGGACTCTAGGGCCGCGGGGGAAATTTTTTTGAATGATTCATTGTATGTTACATCACCCAACGACTTTCCCTCGCGGAGCTCATGTGCTGCGCGCAGAGTATTGCCATACGCTATCCTTCCGCAGGAACGATGATAATTAGTGTTGTTACCTGTCCGTAGAACTCACGCCACAACTCAGATCGACTTTGTCTATTCAGTTTGGGCAATACACGAATGTGAAATTCGCTCCTGGTTTCACTTTCTAACCCACCACAGTTAAGTTTTCTGTGTGGTTCATAACTTTGTAAATTTCATCGAGAATTTGAATTGAAATGAGGTTCGACTTTCTGCACTCCCCATCCTGTTTTAGCTCCTACTTGAATTCCTACTCCGTCCCTTTTTGGCCATTTTACGCAAAAAGTACAAACAGGAAGCAACCAGGAGCGTAAACAGGAAGTCATATAGGGCTAACTTTGAACACCACTCATGTCTCTTTCCTGGCCTTGGACAATGTTTCCAGGCTTGGTCGTGCATCCGACAATGAAGGTATGTATCTACCGAATATCAGACATCAGCAAGACAAAGGCGGGGCTTAATTTTAGGAGAATTAATCAATAATCTAAGTCCTTGCTTGGTTTGACCAGCCATAACTTTTAGTTTCATGCGAGCAATATGAGTCATGAAAGAAGATTTATGATTGCGAAGCCATCTCTTGCATTTTGTATTGAAAGCGGGGTCCCCACTCATTCCAGCCAGGATGATGCGGGATCTTCCGGATGAAAGTAGGATTTTTGAGGCCCGAAGTCCTGGGGCAAGCGAACAAGGAAGACTCCACAACTGGAGCCCAACATGAAGGTAGGGTTCAAGTCCTTGAATTCACAATGCCTTTATAGTACAAGCAAAAACAACCCCCGGATAGCGCGAGCGATAACCAGTGCTGCTGTCATTGGGAAGAGACTCCACAGAATGACTTGTACAAAGCCTGATCTTTCCAAATGGCAAATTCCGTCGAATACCAGCTGGCATATTGCAGGAACAGCACCCAGTGCTGTCCACAGAATGACTTGTCAAAGCCTGATTCTGCCAAATGGCAAATTCTATCGAATACCAGCTTGCATATCGCAGGAACAGCACCAGTGCTGCTGTTATTGGGAAGACACTCCACAGAATGACTTGTAAAGCCTGATTTTGCCAAATGGCAAATTCTTGTCGAATACAGTCTGAATATTGCAGGAACACCGGCTGGTGAGCGGATCAATAGCCGTGCTGGCTATGGGTGACCTTGGACTCACCTGCGAGTGCTCCAAAAATTACAACACTCTAACACTCTCAAGCAACATGGTCATTGGCCCAGACAATCGGAGGTGAAGAACCAACTTGAATGACCAGGTGTTGGATCACCAAAGAAGGAGACCCAATAAACACTTCATTATACCACAGGTCAATATCACGGCGACGGTGGCAGACACAGAGACGTACATCAACGTCCAGAGAACACCAATAATCCAGTCTAAGGCTTTGTATGCACACAGTCCCAGAATGATTACACTGTTGAGTACTCTCCAGGGGGTGATTGTCGTGAGGGTGTCTGTTGTCTGGGGTCTTTGTCGGGCCGAGTCATGGCTCATGTTCTTTATAACCGTCTCCAGCGCTGCAATTCGTTGTTCCAGCGCTGCAATTCGGGCTATTGGGGAAGAATCTGTCATTTGGTGTGTCTCGTTTCCTGCCGCTTGTCCCTCCTCCATTGAACAAGTCGTAACCCTGCGCCGAGGCGGAGTTCTGCCAGGAAGACCGGTGAATCCTGTTGATCTGGAGCTGGAGGTGGAGGAGCTCTGAACGAGATAGATCATCGAGATTTCCGACTTGGGAGGTGGACATGCGTAGACGTTGGAAGTCGGCGGCAAGGTTGAGGTGCGTGCTGGGTACTTGGAGCACGCAACCACTTAAAACTTCCCAGGGTGATGACATGCGCAACAAGGCTGGCAGGCTTTATTTTAAGCACACGTTGACGAACGTATGTAAAGTGGAGGAACACCGACACAGAAGAACCCTCGACAACCTAAGGCCATTTCCGGTAAAATGAAACCCTTGGAATGTCCGATCTTTCCTCAGGACCACTCTTCTCTTTGATACACCCTCGCCATAAACATCCCAAATCAGGATGTGGCTGTGGTCTGCAGGAGGCGGCATCCGTCACTTAGACTTTCCGAGATCGGCAGAGTTCTACTGTACCATCTCACTACGGACTCGCACCGAGAGGTAGTCTGTTCTCGTTTGTGAGTGGGGAGGAGTGGGTACTCCGCAAGTATTTATAGGCGGTCCAATATGGGGCGATTAGTGTTGGACTAGCGTCTACTTCTGCCGTGATCGAATTTGGCTCAGTGAGTTGTCTCATTGTGATGCGGGCGTGAGTAGCTTGCTGAATGGATGATGGGCTAAGCTTCGTGGCGCAAAATCGGAGGGATGCAGGAGTTGGGATTTGTGGTAATGAAAAAGCGCTGTAAATCCACGTGTAGCAAAACGCAGACAGGGTTAGAGAGCTTCAGTAGGCCTCGAGCTCGGGATGCATACTGTACTATTAAAATCAATTCGTCAGTCACGCGTCACGCCGAAAAATTTTGACCCCGGAAATAGTTTTTTCTCGATTTATGGGATTTTCTGGCGAGGGGCCCAAATCACGTGCTTGACGAATTGATTGTAGTACAGTAAAACATGTGGGGTCCGATCGATCAAGCATCTGGGGTCCTACCATGGTTCTATCAGCATACCGGAGACACGGTTCGATCCCTCAATCCTCTACTTGATAGCTGTTACCGTTGCAGGCCGACTGAAGAACGTTGCGCCGCGCAAGTTGGGCGAATTGATATTGATAGGCGACCCACATGCAGCAATTGTGCCGGCATTCCGAACATTTGATTGCCGCGGGCCATTCGGAAATAGGGCTTCGACCCGTCCCCGTCGCTGACGTACTTGCAGCACGACCTCTAAAAGTGAACTGGAGGATTATTTGGGCCTCACCAGCATTTCCGAGCCGCTTGAAGACATCACTTAATGGTGGTTGTTGGGTGGTTGTATGTCCGCCGCCACAATAGCATCTGCTCGCGCGATTCCATGCACCACTGGTAAGTTTGGGCCTCATTTTATGAGATAGGGGCTAATACCTAGAGTCTCTGCAGTCACGTCCGTCGGTAGAATTTTTGCGGTGGATAGTGGATGGGAGCTCCGCCGCGCAAGCTTATGTAAAACACTACATTTTAAGGCTGCCTCGGCCAACCCCTTGGCCGAGGCCCTCGACCAACCTCGGCCAACTCCTTGGCTCGGCCTAGTCGGTCGAGGTTGGTCTAAGGTTGGTTAACCTTTGGTCGACCTCAATTTTAAGCCACTCCTCATTAAACCGTTACTATTAGTAACGAGCGATCTACTGAAGGACCCCGGTTTATACCCTGGGAGGCCAGGTCTGTGTTCGGACAAAATTTGAGCAAATTTGACCTGAAACATAGGTGCCGTTCGGACAAAAATGGGGCCTCCGAAGCGCGAAGGCTAGGGCCGGTTCGGACAAAATCTTGCCATTGGTGGGAGTCGACAGCCATTCTTTGTCCCAAAATGTGACAAAACTGGCTATTTCGAAGTCATTTGAGCTGAAAATGGTTGAATTTGCGCGAAAAGGTGCGCCAATCGGGCAGAGAGGAAATTTTTGGGGCATTTTTGAGCATTTAGGGGCTAGAAATTACCATTTTCAGCAGCTTACGGCATCCTCTGCTAGAGCCGGTTCGAACAAAAATTGGCCTGTTCCCCCAGAAAGTGTTCAGACAAAAATGGGCCACTTGGGTCATTTTGGGATCTAGCCTCCAAAGGCATAAACCGGGGTCCTTCTACTGATCCGGCACATAGATCACAATACGTAAACGGCCCTCCAAATTGAGACATAACGCCGAAAGCGACTCCCACTGTTTGTAACATAGCATAATCCAATCTACCTGTGCAAGGGTTCATGAGAATCATCCACTAATATTGATCTACTAATGTTTTAAGCCCCACAGCTCTAGGTATTCCCTCGAGCTCTTTTTTCCCCCAGTCCACCAGTCGCATCTCGGATTTATGGCCTGATTTGGCCACGCCACGCGACATCAGTTACACAGCCCATCGGCAAACTACTGGCT
>JARJLF010001987.1:0-54010 GCA_029378395.1 Mycena leptocephala | reverse complement strand
CGACCCGGACGGCATCGGTTCGGGGATCTCCTGCCACAGTCTCTACATCTCGTGTCCCTCGGCAGTCGACATCCACCACAGCTTCATCTTCGTCCAGCGTACTGCGAAAATCAAATCGTGATTCAATTTCGTTCCGCAAACCCTCCACCAGCTCGGTAGCATCTGGGTCTACCACCGCGACGGCCACTGAATCCACTTCCCATCATCGATTCTCTGCTCTTTCGCCATCTCGAGGGCTGAAGCTTCTCAGTCCCAAGATTGGGCTTTCATCGGCACGCGCTTCCAACTCCACCTCGAGCATTCACCAGGTTGCCAACTCGCCGTCTTCGAGTCGCCAATCGTTGTCTACTCCGTCCCCGGCTCCTAGCTCTGTGGACGATGAGGAGGCTCAAGGCGATGAGGAGATGATGCATTATATCCGCCGCCAGCAGGCCAAGAAAATGGCATCTGGCGCAACGCAAGAGGAGCTTGACGAACTTTTGAATTTCCCCGAGCCCTTGCCTCCGGGCACTCCGTCAACCCCAGCAGGTTCGTCTTTTCGTCGATATTACGGGTTGATTGTTGACCATATCCAAAAATTTTAGCGATCCTCAAAAGCTCGCAGAATCAGTTCCTCTCCGAATATGAACGCAAAGAAATCCTCGATTTCCCTGCTGTATACTGTATTGGTGCCAGAAGCAAGAAGAAGCCCGCGGTGTTGGACAACTCGACCAACAATTACGGGTATGACGACGACCGAGGCGACTATCTTGTCGTTAATCACGACCATCTTGCGTACCGGTACGAGATTATCGACACCTTGGGGAAGGGCTCTTTTGGTCAAGTATTGCACTGTCGGGATCATTGTACCGGAGAGTCCCTCGCAATTAAGATAATCCGGAACAAGAAACGATTCCACCACCAAGCTCTCGTGGAAATCAAGATACTTGATAACCTTCGCAAATGGGCAAGTCTCTACCTATCTTGTGATTTGTTAACTGGTTTACTCACTTGTTGCAGGATGCGGAAGAGAAACATCATGTGATCAAGATGACTGAACACTTTTACTTCAGGGGCCACTTATGCATTGCGATGGAGCTCCTCAGCATTAATCTTTATGAGCTTATCAAAGCTAACGGTTTTGTTGGCTTTACCACTGCGTTAATCCGGCGCTTTACGAGCCAAATGCTGTTGTCCCTCTCATTGATGCGTCATCATCGTATCGTCCACTGCGATCTCAAACCAGAGGTCAGAATTCGTGTTCTGTTGGTTATGTTGTGTGTTTTAAAGTTTTATTCCAGAACGTACTCCTGCGTCACCCTGCAAAGAGTGCCATCAAGGTTATCGACTTTGGTAGCAGCTGTCTCGAGCACGAGAAAAGTTTGTGTTTGTCCTTGTCGTCATGCTCGACCACCAGGTTCGCTAACGGATATCTTTAGTCTATACTTATATTCAGAGTCGTTTTTATCGGTCCCCCGAAGTCATTCTGGGCATGAACTATCATATGGCCATCGACATGTGGAGTCTAGGTTGCATTTTGGCGGAGCTGTACACGGGCTTCCCCATATTCCCGGGCGAGAATGAGCAAGAGCAGCTTTCCTGTATCATGGAGGTTCTTGGTATTCCCGATAAGGAATTTGTCAACCGTAGCTCCCGGAAGAAACTCTTTTTCGGTGAGTTTCTTCATCATTGTTGTTATACGCGACGATGGACTTATATGGTGTTCAATTTATAGACCCCAATGGTACACCGCGTGCAGTAATCAACTCCAAGGGTCGGCGGAGGAGACCTGGAACCAAGACACTTGCGCAGGTTCTGAGATGCAACGACGAAGAATTTGTCGACTTCATTGCGAAATGTCTGGTGTGGGATCCCGAGCGGCGAATCAAACCCCAAGCGGCTATGAGACATCCATTTGTGACGGCGGGGAAGCGTCCTAAGCCGGCGCCGGCGTCGACGACGCCGAAAGCGACCATCTCATCGTCGGCATTGGGGAGCAGCCGCGTCAAGCAAGTGATGGAGACGCCGAAGAAGTCACTCATCAGTGCTCCGACTCCCCTCACTGCGCGGACAACCCGAACTACTGGGAACGGTGCCCCGACGACCCCGAGCAGCTCGTCGCAGCCTTCGACGCTGGGGTCGTCGCGGTCGTACCGAACAACCCAGGGCCAAAGTCTCTCGACCTACCACTCGAGTCGGGCATTGAATGGGATTGCTGTAAGTCTTGATACTGTTTCGAATGCAGCACGATACTAATGTGCGGTGCAGACGACGGCTGGAAAATGAGCTATATATTTTGGGCGTTTTATTATTCTTGACCATGCTGAGGAGTCGTTGTTAGACTAATTCATTTAAAAGTCCTGGCTCATACCCGGTCTGCTGTATTCCCATCTGCTTCTCTTGTTGTCGTTGTTCTTTCTACAGCACGTACCTTAATTCTGCAATACATTCTGGATGATGGAACGGTGCACAGCTTTTGAGTTTACTCTTAGACCCTGATGTTCAGGTTCAAACCTTGTATTCGTACTTACTATCGACGAGCGCCTCAGCCCACCTCTGTAGAACTCACCCAGCTCCTCCAGAGATATGCCTCGTCTTCTCCGCTTCCTCTCGACCTCGGTTCCCTGCTGTCCTTTGGCCGCCCAGTAATTCAACATCTCTCCTAAGTTCTAGATCCGAGCTCATGTTGCGCAAGGTAACCCCAACCTCGGTGCTCTCATCTGTCACATATGCGCTCGCCGAGATACCCCGCCGGCTCGCAATGCGCGTCCGCTCTTTGGAGGCTCTTCCATTCATAGTTGGGACTAACCCGTATGTCGCGAACACGCTCAACGCGTACCGAGACAGCTTCCAGCTTCTTGCCACGTTAGCAGCTTTCATTTCGTGAGCGGCAGGCAGCAAGTTCATCTTCTGCACAGTTATCCTGCTGTATCTACGCTTGAGGAAAACAAAAAGTTCACAGAACAGCTAGAGGACCTCGTTCACCGACACGCCAACGACATCCCGACGATGGCAAAAGGGTCCGCCCGCTCTTTCACTGTTTTGTCTCTGTAGCTCACATCGCATTCCAGATTTCTCGAGTGCTCAAAATACATGTCTCCGACACAAGTCAGCAACTTCCTAGACGGCGCGATCCGCAACCGGATATCTGTGCGTCTCATCGCAGAGCAGCACATAACCATCTCGCGCGCGTTGGAGGACACCATACAGGGGAACGTCGGTAATGTGGGCGTCGTGGACATGCGGTTGTCGCCGTCGCAGATGATCCGGATGTGTGAGTCGTACGTTGCGGAACTGTCCTCGGCGACGTTGGGCGCGAGCCCCGTCGTTGTGATCGACGGGCACCCAGACGCGACTTTTGCGTACGCCCTCCTTTCGCCCTGATCTGAGCAATCTCACAAACGAACCTGCAGATACGTTCCTGTGCACCTCGAGTACATCCTCACCGAAATACTGAAAAACTCATTCCGCGCCACGGTGGAGTTCCACAAGGCGGGCTCGCTCCCCCCTGTACGGATAACGCTATCTCCGCCAATGCCTGGATCAGCCGGCCCCGCAAATTCAAGCTTCTTCTCGATACGAATCCGGGACGAGGGCGGGGGCGTATCCCCGAGCAATATGGCGCGGATCTTCTCCTACGCATTCACCACCGCAAAAAGTGATGCCGACCACGACTTGGAAGCTGGTGGCGGACCATACGCTGCCCAACACGTCGGGGGGCTCGCTAACATCGGCGGCGGGGATACTAATTTATTCAATGAGATGACTTCCAAAGGCCTTCAAACCGGCCTGGGGTCTATTGCTGGGCTTGGTTACGGTACGTTTAATCTCCCAGCTTTTTTGCCAGGTGTATAAATGGATCCAGGGCTACCCATGAGTAAATTATACGCCCAGTGAGTTTCTCGTTTCTGTTTTAACATAACCAAGACCAACGTGCGCTCATCGGTAGGTACTTCGGGGGTTCACTGGATCTCATGTCATTGGAAGGGTGGGGTAAGCACATACGGTTTCTGAATGCGCAACAATACTGAATTCAGCCCCAGGCAGCGATGTATTTCTCAAACTGAGGTGTTTGAATGAGGCCGGAGACTCGACTATTTGAGCAGATAATGCTGCGGTGAATACCCGTGTATAACTAATGTACAGTAGAACCCACATCTGTGATTTTAATACATCCTCTGAACCCTTGATTTCCCTTTTTTTCGGGATGCTATTGGGTTGTACGGTACATTCTGTATATTAAACAAGCCAAGCACGAGTAAAAGAGTTCCGAAATGTTCAAGACACATCAAAACGACTTGGACTTTGCTCGCGTCTCTTCCCGCCGTGTTTGAGTGCCGGAAATGTTATCTCTCTGGGCCAGGAGAGAGAAATATAGATCTTTCAGACCAACAAAATTTAAACAATCTTCTTCAGGTCAACCTCAGTTAAATCCTAATGGGCGTGTGGTGTAGTGGTATCACTCAAAATATTGGGTTTCGGGCCGACAAAAAAAAAAAAAAGTAAAATGATTTTGAGATACTTCAGGTCGTTTATACGATGAATATGCTACTCATTCTGAGAAGATTAATGGGCGTGTGGTGTAGTGGTATCACTCATGCTTTGCATCGCGCTTTGCGATTATGCTTACGTAATCATATTACGTACAACTGTATGCGGTCCAGGGTTCAAACCCCTGCGCGTCCATTATCTTTTTGTCCTTTTTGGCCGGACACTTATTTTTGCGCACCGCGCAACTCACCGGTAAACCAAATCGAACCCACGCCGCCTTCTTCGAGGGCTTCAATTTTGAAAACACAAGAGACTGCAGCACTGCTTGGGGAGGAAAAGAGGTGGACGGAGCTTGTCTAAATGTTATGAAAATCTCCTCGACAATAATGGAAGTAGGTTAGCAAGACAATCTCTGAGTCCCACCTGCGGTTTATGACCGTCCCTCCGCCCGTTTGTCTTGGAATTTATGACCATGGTCCACTAACCAATCGGGCTCGATCTCAGTAATAATCCGGATCCTGCATTAATGGCATTACGACCGTGTATCTCTTTGCATTCGATGAGCTTACTGAGTCTTTTTAGTCTCTTCCATTTCGTGGAAGACGACCCAACCAGAGCGAGGCTTTCGTGTGAAAAGAACCGAAGTCGGGTGGACATGCAATGTCTGTGGTGGTGTCAGATACATACAAAGCGCCCAAAGCAACTGCCCATACCCGATTGCCTCTGACAGACCGATATGTTCCATCGGCGACCCATCTCGCCCCGTTGCGCCAATAACCGCTCACGAGACATTTGCGTAGTCGTTTTGCGTCACCTTCACAACTTTCGATGGGTAAATTGAAGCGTTGCATGTACTTTTTCAGTTGAGCGCGAATAGAAACCGCTCGCGACATCGCGCGGAATGATAACGCGTGCGATTTACACCAACCCGAAGAGCGGCCATATCTTGTGAAGGCGTTATAAGCTGATGAGGAATTAGAAAGCAAGGAATGTATCAAGGACACGACGCACCATTCAATAATGTCAGATGGTCCTACCGGTCAGTCAGTAGACGTCAAGGAAAGGGATAAATTTTACTTACCCCTTCCTCCGCAGTAAACTTTCGCCTTTCAAGTTCAGCCAAAGCACCTTGAGCTCCATCGGGAATCACAAAGACATCCTGTTTCAGATAAATGGCGGTATAATGGAGGAAACGTACAACGTACCTGCACAGAGGTCATTGCAGCGATAGTGAGGATCTCTTCCCCGCACTTCAGTTCCTTTGAACTGAACAACTAGACCGGCACTCAGATACACAACAATGCGATCGATATCTAGGCACTGACATTCGCGCAACGACGACTTTCAACTGGGCATTCTGCAACCTGCTCTCCAATCACGGTTAGCCGACCGTCCTCGCCTATCATTCCTGCGGCAACCAAGACCCTCCAGTGCTCTCAGAAACACTCTCGGCCGGCGGGGCTGAAACCCATTCAAATTTCATAAGATCATCTATGCCCAGCGATTTGAGTTGCAGTATAGGCGTAGTCATATCCGTTCGAGTTATTTCGGGCGGAGTCGAAAGAGGAAGAGAGTCGAATGCAGATATCGGGTAGAGGCGATAGCAAACACCAGGAGAATGCGTCCAGCTCGGCCCGCCCGCTGAGTAGCCGACGCCACAGAAGTGGGGACAGTTTGCGAGAGAGGCAAGTGCAGTCGTCGGATTATATATTCGTATCTGGGAGAAGTAAGAATATGCGAATTGAACGGTGGGAGGCGGACCTTGACGAAGCCACAGTCGACTACGAACTTGATTCCTTCGATCGTCACACTCGCCTGGATTATGAATTCAGTATTGATTTTGTGAACAAGATGGGTGGAACTCACCTCGGCGATATTGGTAGCTATTATGACCTTGCGGGTGCCGCGGTCGGCAGGTTCGAACACTCGTAGTTGCTCATCAGTCGACAAACCGGCATGCAGTGCCAACGGTACCAGGCGTGTGGCCGTTCTAGGTAAGCTAGGCACAGAGAAGATGAGAAGAAGAAAGAAAAAATAACAATACCACCAACGTCGGTAGCAAGTCCGAAAACTCCTCAAGGCATCTCTCAATATCTTCTCGACCCGTTAAAAACACCAAAAATGTCGCCAGCACCTTGCTGTGAGGAGATTGATAAGAGAGACTTGGACAGGAATATGTCCCCTACCTGCAAATTGATATTCCAAGCAACTTCAGCTGCTTTTCGAACGTAGTCTGGCGCGGGTTCCTGCAAGTATGCCACCTCGACGGGGTACATTCGACCTTCGAGACTAACAATAGTGGCTCCTCGGGCAGAGTGGAAGCTGTGAAATAATCAAGAAAAGAGGGTAGCATCCAGGGTCGCAGATGAAACAATGAGTCGAAGTGACGGTCGTTTCCGCCGGATTCTGGTAGATGTAAGTCAGGCTATAGTGTGGCCGGGAAAAGTTATACTTTTTCAAGACGCCTAGCAGGAAGATCCGTGTAAACGCTGCGTTCGTGAGCTTCGTCAATCTTCTCTCAAATCAGGGTTTCAGGTCAAAAATAACCGCGAAAAACTCACCATGATCACACTGTAGCGGCTCAGCAGAGGATCAACTAGCGTTTCGCGGAACAGCATCCCATCCGTCATGTACAGTATCCGCGTTCTTTCCTTGTCACTGACATCTTCAAACCGGATAGTATAGCCGACCTATTAATTAGGTGAGTAAGGCATAAGATAACAGTCAGGCAATTCCACCTCGTCCCCAAGGATGGAGCCGACTTCAGCGGCTACTCGCCCAGCGACTGAGGTGGCGGCGACACGGCGGGGTTGCGTGCATGCAATAACGTTTCCATTCTCTGCCCAGCCAGATTCCATGAGATATTGCGGTAGTTCTAGGAAACTGTCAGTCTGGGACGACAGTTCAATCGCGAAAACTGTACGAGTGGTCTTGCCGCAGCCAGTCTGGCCCACGACGATGATTACCCCATGATTTTCAACAGCGTAAAGAAGTTTGTCGCCTAGAAAGAGACCATTTAAAACAAGGTCGCCGTGGGCGAGAAGGGGAATACGTGCGATGCTTGAAGATGGGAAGGCGTTCGCGCTGGCTTTGTATGGACAGAGAAGAGATGGCAGACGGAACAGCATAACCCTCTGCTTCAGTTTCTCGGTCAAGGCTGCTTCCGGGAGCGGTGGTACCGGGTTTCCAAAACTGCGTGGCCATCGTAGTATTTGGTTCGGAGCAAATTGTAGACCGGTGACCGATCTGTCTACGGGACAAACTGTCGGTAGACAGACCGGTCGATCTGGTCTTAAATTTGAATGACAAGCGGCGGCACCGCCACAACGCGTCATTCTGTGCGTGAAAGTCACGTTTGATGCCCCGGACTTTGCCGAAGGCACCCCAAAACGCATGTTCTGAGGTTTCCAAGATTGATTAGACTGAGATAGTGTCTGAAGCTGGAATAATATACATCATGTTGATCATGGTAATTTTATTTGAGGCTTTATCCCGGGATACTGGTGAAATATCGATGTAACTATGTGAAATACTGGGTAGAAGCATCTGGAATTGGCTGAAAAAGTTCGACAAAATTTTTACCGGTAGAAAATGCCTCGTATATCTTTCCAGGCCTTGTAATCATGTTGAAATCCCATAAATTGCGTTCTGTGCATGGATTTTGGGGTGCCTTCGGCAAAGTCCGGGGCATCAAACGTGACTTTCACGCACAGAATGACGCGTTGTGGCGGTGCCGCCGCTTGTCATTCAAATTTAAGACCAGATCGACCGGTCTGTCTACCGACAGTTTGTCCCGTAGACAGATCGGTCACCGGTCTAAGCAAATTGAACGTTGAACAAACAGCCACCGATCACACCAAAGCTTCACCAGGCTTCACCCTGTTCATCCAGGGACTCAAGTGGTCACAAGAAATGTAGTCTGTATGTCCACGCGTAAGGAAAGTATACGATTTCATGAACTTTTTTCTTATGGCGACTCTGACAACGTGATCGCGTTTTAACCTCACCCTCAGTCTCCAGTATTCGCGTCGGGACAACATGAATTCTGGACAAGAAAATTTAATAACCTCGTCCACGACCCCCACCGCCCCGTGCTCGAAACCCGCCCCCGCCCCCGCCCCCGCCGCCTCGACTAAATCCGCCCCGCCCCCGATCACCGAACCCGCCCCGGTCGCCGAACCCCCTTGACCCTCCGCGGCCTCCCCGAGGCCCGCCTCTTGACTGAAAGCCTCCCCGCCCACCACCCATGCCGCGTCCTCCGCGCGCTCCGCCGGGTGCTCCTCGGCCACGTCCTCGTTCTGTAAAATAAAATTGAGATGAATCGGCCGTGTACGATAAACAGAGCATGCTCACTAGTGACGCCTACGGTGTTTTCATCAGCAACGGTTCGATGGCAAACGGAAATTACGACGCACCTCCGGCGACTTTTGGTTTCGGTAGAAATCGTTCTATTGGTAGGAGCTTGTCTCCGCCAATATAAACTTTATCGCCTTTTTTGAAACTGCTCGCGACCATCCCCTCGCCCATTTTTATTGAGAAGTACACTTCATTGATTGGGCCGAGGATTTCGTCCACCTTCCCGATGACGGATTTATTTTGCAAGTAGATCGGGGCGTTGAAGTAGGGAACTTTGTCGGGCATGAGCGACGAACACAGCATTTCGTCCTCAACGGCGTGTATGAAAGACCCCATCTCTGTAAATCATGTATCAAGGCGTAGAAATATAAAAAGTAGCAAATGTATGCACCTAAAACAGTGTCTGGTGGGCCCATGTCGCGTTGTTGAAAGCCACCCCGGCCTCCACCACGCCCTAAAAACCAAGTAAGAGAGCGGCCGTGGCTCACGACGGTAGCATACCTCCACCGCCTCTGAAGCCGCCTCGAGATCCTCCACGGTTCATGCTAAAATGTTAGTTTGGCCTTGTTATAAAACCTCGTCTTCGCCTTCTGAGTACCGTACGGTATAACTTTGGCTATGAGCTTGCTCAGCCCCCGACCATCCATCGAGGCGGCGTTTAAAATCAAACCTGTTCCAGAATATCGTGGATCCGACGTTGCCTTGTTTGGGAAGCATCTGTGGGACTTGCTATGTCGAGGGAACGATTCGCAGCGACTTTATGTTTCGGCAACTTCCAATCGTCATGCACTGAGCTATGGCCTGTCCGCTGTATCATTTTGGGCTGTTCTTGACGAACAGGTATGATTTTTCTATGACCGATGGCGAATAGAATACTCATGTGTCTGACATAGACAGAACATTTGGCTGTTCCTCCCTCCTGGTTAACGACTTACCAACGTGTATTCTCCCTTAATGCTCCATCTGTCGCTGTCACAGTTCTCCAGCCCATACTTGTCACTGAGATTGTCGTAACAGCACTCTCGCCGGACGCGTATGAAGCCGGCCCTGATGCTCTAGAGCCTTGGCTTGGTGACGAACGTATATTGCGACAGGGAGATGTATGCACCTTCACCTTGGATTCGATGGTGAATGGGAGTGGTTTATACAGCGGCAGTATTCCATTGCAATACCGTTTAGATATGCTTGAACCCGTCATGCAAGGATACGCCCGGAAGGGAGAAACAAAATTTATCCTGACCCTCGACATTGCACCTCAATATGATGAAGCGGGCTGTGACAGCGATGTTGAGGGCTTTGAAATCGACGAAGACTTTTTGGCGCCTGTGATGCTGAGCTCGTCGTCGCAGGCAATCATGAGCCCGACGAACGAGAATAAGCCCGTCGCTTTCGAATGTCAGGCGTTGGCGGAATCCAAGTCTGACCTATACGAAGATTGTACCCTATACTTGCGTACTACAGACCTCGGTCGAGTGGGCGGCTTGAATGGCGACTGGGTGAGTTTCCTGACTCTCGGACTCCCTGTTCACTTAGAACAAATAAATTATCAGGTCGTTGTGCACTCGAATGGTTCAAGCAATCGTAGGCTTATTCGTGTCATCGCCGACGATGTCCTTGTAATGTCCAAGTGGGCAACATTTCTTACCTCTGACTCGACCCTTACGGATTCTCAAGCGGCACAGTTCAAGGTTCTCCTGTACTCTTGCATAACATATGTCCAGCGTCCCCATCGCTCTCTATGCGGACCCTCTCTTTTCAATCCAGTCCCTTTGGCTCTGGCCAGCCGGCGATTCCCACTGCCAGGGCGGTCACCATCGCACGAGTGGCCGCTCCCATTTCTGTGGACCGAGCTTACCAGCCTTCCTTTCTGCGATCATTAAAGGCTTATTTTAATGATTCTAAACGACTTGTGAAGCATGGTGACCTGATCGCCGTTGGTGTCAATACCGACATAGGTGGTTTGGACGGAACGGAACCAACGGAAATTCAGGATGTAGACCAGAAGTAAGTCTGTGCATTTACGGGAGGTTTTTTTTTTTTTCATACCTACCATTTCAGATATATGACACCGCAACGAACTGACGAAGTCGTTTTCTTTCTGATTACCAACATCGAACACGATGTCATCTCTGGTACTGAGCAAATATCGAACCGCGACCCGTATCTCGATTCCACTATGGGTGAATTAGGGTGTTGGATAGACCCGTCGGTTACTCGTTTGATTCAAACAGGCGTCGAACATTGTCGCGTTCCCGACGTGGGAACCATTTTTAACCCAGGCAAGTTGTTTCAATGTCTGAGAGCCTAAATTGAGAAACTGTGTTTTTGCAGATAGAAACAGCCCGAGGGCCCTGTTCTCCATCTTGAACGGATTCCCTGATCCCTCTCTGCTTCGTCCTTCCGGTCCTTATGGGCGGATGATATCTCTGTGCTCAGCAACTCTACTCCGAGACGCAGTCGATTACAACCTTCATTTATCTGTACTTTTGAAGGGGGCACGGGGCACGGGAAAGTTTACCACGGCTTGTTGGGTCGCCCAACGAATAGGAATGCATATACTAGAGGTTTTAGCTCCCCTCATCTCCTGGTTCTTTTTAACGAATGCCTCTAGATCAACTGTTACGACCTTGTCGGAGAAAATGACACCAAAACAGAGGGTACCCTACGGGCTCGATTCGAAAAGCTCGAAGAGTGTTCGCCGTGCATTCTTCTTCTCCGACATATTGACGGCCTCGCACAAACCACGCAGGCTTTGGAAACGGGTAAAGGTGAGCTGCGATACTGCTGAAAATCGTTGCAATTTTATGTGCGTCTTTTCCTGAAGAGTCCATTTTGACGACGGTGCTCCGTGAATGTATCGACAACGTACAAAACAGCTGGAGAATTTCGGGGCACCCGATCATGGTATTCGCGACGACTGCGGAGGCCGACCGGGTTCCGATGGGGATCTTGTCTTGCTTCAAGCACGAGGTCGCCTTTGAGGTTGGTGCGTCAGGTGTCGACATAGTGCATATTTCACCAGATTCCAGGCCCCCAGCGAAGCGGAGCGTCATGAAATTCTTCGGTCGTTACTAGCAGGAACTGTTCTAGCTCCTGATGTGTCGCTTTCCAAAATGGCCACCGAGACAGCAGCTTTGGTTGCAGGCGACATCGTCAGCCTAGTACAGCGTGCAGAGTCGATGTCTATTGAACGGGCCAGCAGGGTATCGTATGTACTGTCCTTCGTCTTTTTGTTTTCTCTGAATTCATCTTTCAGAAACAGCAGCGAAGTGGACGTGATGAATGCAGGCGTGGCTGTCACGGCAGCCGACTTTGAAACCGCACTCGAGAAGGCGAGGATGGCGTACTCTGAAAGCATCGGTGCCCCAAAAATCCCCAATGTATCTTGGGACGACGTCGGGGGGTTGGCGACTGTGAAATCCGACATCTTGGACACGATACAACTTCCCCTGGAGCATCCCGAGCTGTTTGCTGACGGACTGAAGAAAAGATCGGGTTTGCGAGGGATTTTTCGTCGTGAATTTTGGCGGACTAACACTTGCCAGGTATTCTTCTATACGGCCCCCCAGGCACGGGGAAGACCCTGCTCGCCAAGGCTGTTGCTACGTCGTGCTCGCTCAACTTTTTCTCGGTCAAGGGACCAGAGCTGCTCAACATGTATATCGGAGAGTCTGAAGCGAATGTCCGGCGGGTGTTCCAGCGGGCAAGGGACGCAAAGCCATGCGTTATATTCTTCGACGAACTGGACTCGGTCGCACCAAAGCGCGGTAATCATGGCGACTCGGGCGGCGTCATGGATCGTATCGTCAGCCAGCTGCTGGCGGAGCTGGATGGGATGTCGGGCGGCAGCGGCGCGGACGTGTTTGTGATTGGTGCTACCAACAGGCCAGATTTACTGGACCCAGCTCTTCTTCGGCCTGGAAGGTTTGTTGATGCGCTGTGCGGTACTCTTTGATTCAACTCATTGGGTGTGAACAGGTTTGACCGAATGCTCTACTTGGGCGTGAGCGACACGCACGAAGCACAGCTCAACATCTTGAAAGCCTTGACGCGCAAGTTCCGGCTCGACCCCAACCTCGATCTCGCGCGCCTAGCGGAACAGTGCCCATTCAACTACACCGGCGCCGACTTTTACGCGCTGTGCTCGGACGCGATGCTCAACGCCATGTCGCGCAAAGCGGAGGCGCTCGAGACCAAGCTCACGCAGCTAAACAGCCAACCGGGCCTGGACGACCACCCACGGCCGCTGACCTCGCAATACTATCTTGCCGAACTCGCGTCGGCCGAGGACATCGAAGTGCTCGTATCGCAGAGCGACTTTGACCGCGCACTACAAAGCCTCGTGCCGAGCGTCAGTCAGTCGGAAATGGTGCATTACGCACATATTCAGCAGCGCTTTTCGCGTGGGCCGGACGAGGAGTAATAGCGGGTGTATGTACATTAGATTAAAACCATCTACTGGGTTTGATACCAATACGATTGAACACATCCTTGATGCCTGTTGTCACGAATACACCCAACGCGTTGGATGACTGCAGCTTCACAGGGCTTCCGACCAACTCTTCGCGATATCTGATCTTGCCGTCGATGACGAGCTCTATGCGCAGCGTCGGGCGTGTAAGATCTCTTGTATCCATCTCGAAAGACGACCTGACAGACGTTGTCAGTGACGGTTCCATGTGGGCGAGAAAGACGCGTACCATTTGACGTTTCCACGCGCCATGTATTTGACGACGCGCTCCTTTGGCACCTGCACTGTCTCGGTGACATACACGGGGCCCTCCTCGGTCACGACCATCTCAGTGTGGTTGTGCGAGACCGTCTCGTTGCTTTGCATGCTAAGAGTGCGGTAGAAGGGGATGTCAAACATGCTCAGGGGGCTGGTCGAGAACTCGTGCACGGCGTGCAAGTCCGGGGTGTTGAACTCGATCGACGCAAACTCGTGCCGGTCGCCCGAGAGGATGACGACGTTCGGGACGGAGTGGAGCGCCTCGAGGAGCGCGGCCTTTTCAGCGGGGAACGCGGCCCACGAGTCGCGCTGCGCGTCGTGGCCCCACAGGGACGTGAACGGGACGGAGCTGACAATGAATTTGAACGAGGCGGTGCCGTTGGCCTGTTGAATGTGAGGAAAGGGGAGGACAGTTGGGGTGTGCTACGTACGTGCGCGAGCCAGCTGTGCAGGGCTGCGAGCTGGGTTTCGCCGAGCATCGTGCCCACGGGTGCCTCTTCGGTGGCGGGTGTGCGATAGCGGCGGGTGTCGAGGACGAAGAAGGCGGCGTCGCTATAACGGAAGTTGTAGTAGTGGTGGTCGGCGACTGAGTCGTAGTTTGCATCAGCGTTGTAGATTTTGAAGGCGTCAGAAGCGCTGGGGAACGGAGGGGTGGAGTCGTTTCCATATCCAGCAAAATTGTTCTCGATCTAAATAAAATGAGATACACGGGGGGGTGCTGAAACGATGCACATACCTCGTGGTCGTCGTAAGTGTGGAAAATCGCTGGATAATGCATGGGGTGAGAGAAGATCGAGTTGAAAGGGGGGAAAGGACAAACGAAGGCGCTCGTAAATTTTCTTGAAGCTTTTGCTTTGATAGTTGCGGCGGTAGAGGCGGCGGTACGCTTCCCTGCTGTCGCCGATATATGTGGGTACGTCGCTGCTGCAAGAGTTGGGTCAACGGGGAGCAAAAAACAGGAGAGAGACGGCGTACTAGATAAAGTCGCCGAGGAAGAGCATGAACTCGGCCGGGGGGGCGGAGTATATTGGGGCCGTGGGGAAGAGATAGCTGGCGAGCAGGTCAAAGCCCTTGATGGTGCGGCCGTGGAAGGGCAGGTAGGGAAAATTGGGGGTGATGCACGACGAGGCGACAAAGCGGAAGTGGGAGCCGGTGGAGAGGCGCGAGTCGGGGAAGGTGCGGAAGACGAACGGGCCGGACGTGAGGGACCTGTTCGCGTCGGCGAGGGCGTCTGGGGCCGGTAAGCAAGATAAAAGCCAGAGCAAGGACGCAGAACTGACATTCATAAGAAGTATTGGGCCAGAGACCGGCGAGCTTGACGGTGTGGACAAAGTCGGCGTCCGGGGAGAAGGACAGGGGCGGGCCGTTTCTCCACGAGTTTGGTTGATCTTTGTGCTCGCGCCAGAGGAGGTGGGCGGTCGCATTGGGCTCGGGGAAGCGGACAGCGATCTTTACGCTGTCGGAAGAGACGGCGCCGATGCGAGAAAAGGACAGGTCCGCGGCGGTGTCGAGAAAGGGGGTGGCTATGAATTCGAGGGCCATGAGGACCAGGAGACCGTTGATGGCGGCATTTGCTTTGCGCAGCGCTGGGGAGCGGGCGGGGAGGGAAAGCAGGATAGTGCGGAATGGGTCCTCCTCGTCGTTGTCCTGAGCAACGGCGCCGTTTGCAGCTGGCGAGTCTTTGCCGTTGGTTTCTTCTACCTTTGTCTTGGTCTCTTCTACCTTTGTCTCCTTTTTGGGCGCCAAAAGGGTGGTTGCGAGATAGGCAACATAGAGGACTGGGAGAGCAGTGCGGGCGAGAGGAGACGGTATAACGCGGAGAAAGATAAAGGCGACGAGACGGAAGAGGGTGGACAGCACGGCCTGGGCGATGCTGAGCGAGTCCATGACCGCGAAAGCAGAGTTTGTGGGGCTTGTTTGGTTGCGACTTGCATCACGATCCTTGATCGACCCTTTGCGACTCCTTCTTACTTGTACGTCTCTTTGCCCAAGTCCTTCTTGTACGCTGAGTTCGTTGGTTCTGCATCTATTGTCTCGAGGTTGACCTTGCATTTGCCGCCAGTTTTTTGCGACTATCTACCCGGCGCCGACCCTTAATATTGTTCACAATGATACAGTGTTAATGTACGCGTACGCTCATCATTCCCACAACTTGTAGCCCCCACCCATCCCAAGATGCATTGGCAGCTCACAGGTCTATGCGGTTCCAAGGTACGGCACCCGCGTCGTCATGTCGCGTCATTTCCAGGTTATTGACTTGCGTGCGACCAGGATTTGTGGTGAGTTTTCCCTATGAATGCGACGCACATATACTCATTCGACGTTTCGGTCGCGCGTTCCCCTTGGGTAGTCTCTGGGGATCTGCAGGTGTGCTCAACGCGACCCTCGGTGCTGTTGACTTGGGGGTTTTTTCTTCAGTAACGGTTGTTTGGGAACACACCTTCGCAGACTTTGACTTGCACTTTTTGTCAAGTTAGGCGCGACAAAATTTGCAAACCCACCAGGCAGAATTTTCGGACTTGGTTTTTTTTCGCGTTTCTGGGCTCGACCTTTTTTCTTTTCAATTTTTTTTTCCAAGTCCGCGATTTTGGAATACCGGCATGTCGGTATTCCAAAATCGCGGACTTCAATTTTTTTTTCGCGTTTTCGCGTTCGACTTTTTTCAGTTTTTTTTTTGCTAAGTCCGCGATTTTGCAATCGACATGGCAAAAAAGCGGACTTCAATTTTTTTCGTGTTTTCGGGTTCGACTTTGTTTTTGATTCTTGCGATTTCTGCCTCGAGTGCTTCTTACTTGTACGTCCATAAGGTCGGGAGACTGAGACTATAGTTACATTAATATTGATAATAAAGCGATACACTTGATGAGTTGCCATATTCAGTTGTGATCTCTGTATACCACCATGGCCGCCGTCGACGGGCTCCCTCCCCAGTACGACGAGGGTCCCTATGACCCCGCACAGTCCATGGCTGCCCTCCGCATCGACGACCACCCCGACCCAGTCCAGCGGACCGCCTCCTCCATGTCCATGCGCTCCCTCCCTGGTCCCCCGCTCCCCCGCAACCCCCGTCATGCAAATACCCTCCCGCCCCCCACCGGCTACCACCAGGAGCCCCGCCAGTACCCCAATATGCCCCAGAACTACCCCCCAGAACACCCGAATCACCGCCAGCAGTCCTATCCCGGGGACCCGCAAAATTACCCCCAGGACACCCAGAATTACCCCCAGGACAACCAGAATTACCAGCGGCCATACGACGCGCAGAGCTACGACTCGCAGTCCACCTACGACACCGCGTATGACCCCTCGTACGACAATTATGCACCCCAGTGGCAGCAGCAGCAGCCGCAGCCCCAGCAGTTCAATCCCTTGTATGCCGCAGCCTCGAATGTGCTCGGCATGGGCCCGCCCCCCGGCGCGATGCCGCCCCCCGGTCCGATGTACCACCCGCCGCCGCCCCAGCCCGGCCCGTACACGCAGTATGCCCCCAGCCAGGCGTCCCTCTCCTCGTCCCGCTCCGCCCCGTACCCCGCCTCCACCCACTCCGGCAACTCGTCCTACGCGCCCCCCTCTACCGTCTATACCGCCGACTCCTCCGAGCTCGAGCTCCGGCCCCCACTCAACCGCGCAGGCACTACCTTCAGCGCGACCCCCACCTCCGTCAAGAGCAAGGCCGTCGATCTCAGTGCCCCCCCGTACACGAAAGAGTACATAGACCAGTACCGCCTGCGCATAAAGGCCGACCCCGACCCCGAGTCCCACTTTCTCTACGCCAAATACCTCATTGATGCCGCTAAAAACATCCGCCAGAACGCCAAAGATCAGCGATCTGCCAAAAAGTACAGCGAGGTGTTGATCACAGAGGCCCTCAAGGTCATCCGTCGTCTCGCCACCCAGGGCGAGGCCTACGACGAGGCCCAGTTTTATCTCGCCAACTGCTACGGCACCGGCGCCCTCGGTCTTCCCGTCGACCACGAGCGCGCCTACCACCTCTATCTCCAGGCCGCCAAGCAGAACCACGCAGCCGGCTCCTACCGCGTCGCCGTCTGCAACGAGATTGGCGCCGGCACCCGCCGCGAGCCCTCGCGTGCCGCCTCCTTTTACCGCAAGGCCGCGTCGCTCGGCGACACCCCTGCCATGTACAAGCTCGGCATGATCTTGCTCCATGGCTCGCTCGGCGAGCAAAAGAACCCCCGCGAGGCCATCAACTGGCTGCGCCGCGCCGCCGAGCAGGCCGACGAGGACAACCCCCACGCCCTCCACGAGCTCGGGCTCCTGCACGAGGTCGGCGAGCACGTCCCCCAGGACCCGCTCGCGTCCAAGAACCTCTTTACGCGCGCCGCCCACCTCGGGTACACCCAGTCCCAGTTCAAGCTCGGCCAGTGCTACGAGTACGGCGCGCTGACGTGCCCGATGGACCCCCGGCGCTCCATCGCGTGGTACACAAAGGCCGCCGAAAAGGGCGACTCCCAGGCGGAGCTTGCCCTCAGCGGGTGGTACCTCACCGGCAGCGAGGGCGTGCTCAAGCAGAGCGACTCGGAGGCGTATCTCTGGGCCCGCCGCGCCGCCAACAAAGGTCTCAGCAAGGCAGAGTATGCCGTGGGCTACTATGCCGAGGTTGGCATTGGCATCAAGCAGGACATTGAGTTTGCCAAGCGCTGGTACATGCGCGCCGCCGGTGTGTTTTTATTTTTATTTTTTGTTGAAAAAAAATCGTGCACTGACTGGCGTCCAGCGCAAGGGAACAAGCGGGCGATGAACCGGCTGACAGAGATGAAGCGGATGGGGAACAAGCGGGCTGCGGGGGGCGCGCGACCGACGCGGCAGCAGGCGCAGGACAACTGTATTATAGCATAGGGTGTACTACTGTCACGGTTGTGACTGCTTTTGCTTTTCCTTTCACTCGATGGACGACGTTTCCCTGCTTGAGCACGTCGACCTCACCCAGCTCAACTGTCTCAATGAATCCAATGCCCATCCCTTCTCGTCCATTGTCTCCACCAAGGCACTCAACGCGACCTCCAATTATTTGCTGAGCGACGCCGACGAGCAGCTGCTTCTCAACATCCCCGCACGTATTCGCGCTCTCGCGGCCTGACGCGCGCGCTCATCGTCTCCAGTTCCACCAATCTGTCCGTGTGCGCTCGATCGTGATCAAGTCGTCTGCCGGTGAGCAGGCTCCGAAGCGCGTCAAGCTGCTCGTCAATCGCCCGTCCATCGGATTCGAGGACGTCGAGGACGCGGAGGAGCCCGAGGTCGCGCAGATCCTCGAGATTTCCGAGGAGGACGTCAAAGACGGCAAGCCCATCGCCCTACGGTTTGTCCGGTTTCAGACAGTGACGAGCCTTCATGTAAGTTTGTTCTGGTTCGTGGGCGTTGTACTGATCTAGTGTAAAGATTTTTGTGGTGTCCAACCACGGGGGGACGGACGAGACGAGGATCGATGCGGTGGATCTGCTGGGGGTCACGGTAGAGACGACGAAAGACCTCAAAGGATTGAAACAAGAAGAGCATCATCACTAAGTGTACAATAGAGAAAATTACATTAGCGGCGTCTGTCCCTGCTGCGACTCCTCCGACGCTCACGCCGTGGAGAACGAGAACGAGATCGAGAGCGCCGTTGCCGCGTGTCCCGCGTCTGCTCGCGGCTTCTGCTCCGCTTCCTTCGCCGCCCAGAGTCGGGCACGTCAAATACCATCCCGTACCCGCCGCTGGTGCTCGTGCGCTCGCCTTCTTTTCTATACCGCCGCGTCTGTTCGAGATCATCCCGCCCGGCAAACCCACCACCACCGCCGTGGCCCTTTCTTTCGAGGCGTGGTCCCTGCTTGACGTCGTTTGACCACTTGTCGTTCATTCTTGCAACCGACTGGGAAAAGTCGACCCAGATTCGTCGGTCGTCCACGAGCACGTTTTGCATCTTAAAGTACGCCTGCCAAGTGGTTAGATTTGCTGTTTTGTTTTTTTCTTAAAAAAAAAAAAAAACGCGCACTTGCTCGGCATCCTCTCTGCGGTCAAACTCGATAAACGCGTATTGGAGCGAGTCTCCTGTGCGCTTGTCCCGGATGACCTGGCAGCTCATGATCGTCCCAAACCGCGAGAATATCAGCTCGAGATCCTCATCGCGCGTCACAGGGTTGAGCTTGCAGACGAACAGAACGTTCTCCGGCGGGCGCACGTTGGCGAACGGCAGGTCACCGACCATCTCGAGCGTGAGCGCCGATGCGGCAGCCGCCTTTTCGCGGCGGATGCGCTCTTCGTCTTCCTCCGGCAGCGTCGCTAACGGGTCCTCGTCCTCGGCGATACGGGTCGAATTGTCTGGCGGGCGCGTGGGGGACGAGGGAGGCTGGATCGTGGCCAATGCAGGAGGATCTGGAAAGGGGTCGTCTGTTAAATTCTAGTCAAAAAAGACAAGCTTTCGAGATTATCAATGTGAGCTACCGAGGATGACGACGTGCCGAATCCTGACATCCTTGAACGGTCGGCCGTCCTTGTCCGTGAAAACATCGTTGAGCTTGTCGAGCGTGTCGAGTCCCTCGACGACATGGCCGAACACGGCGTGTTTGCCATCGAGGTAATCAATGTTGTCGCCCAGGGTCACAAAGAATTGGCTGCCACACCCGCCTTTGGTGTGGCCTTCGAGAGCAGGCGCGACGGCCATCGAGACTGTCCCTTTGAATGTGTGCTTTAGTTTGGGGCGGATCTCGGGGGAGAAATATCGCGCTTCAGAGGATTTGGGGTCGAGCAGGGACCATATCGACTCCCCGCCCGTCCCTGTTGCTGAGGGGTCTCCGACCTGCGCCAAAAAGTCCTTGGACACTGGTAAAGAAGGGTCAGGGAATAAATTGTGCACCGCTGCAGCACTACTGACCGTTGAAAAAGGCATTCAAATTGTAGTAGTAGACCCTGCAGAGCTTGAGAAAGTTTTCGCATGTCTTTGGGCAGGCGTCGACCTCGAGATCGATGACCAGGTCCCCCACAGATGTCTCGAGGAGAACCGACATGATGGAAGGGAGCTGGAGGCGGTGCCAAATCCGAACAAACTTGAAAGCTGGTTTGGGCGATACGCAGTACTGCTGCACAGTGACTAGTCCTTTCTTTGCTCCACCATGGCACTCCCGGTCATGGAAGAGGGAAAGCTCCTCGTCGACGCCCTCAACACTGTCAAAATACAGGTCCAGCAGATGAAGAGACACCTCGTATGGCCCACAACTCATATTAAAAATCTACGTCGTTTAATCCCAAGCTTCTAGGAATTGGACCAGCTCATGGACGCCCTCAAGAGCGCAAGTCTCATGCTCGCAGAGTTGCGCACTTCATCGCTCTCTCCGAAACAGTACTACGAACTCTGTACGTTTGTGAGAACGAGAGACTCACTGCGCTTGTCTCATCCGTTCCTCCGTAGATATGGCCGTCTTCGACGCCTTGCGCCACCTGTCCAACTACCTGTACGACGCCCACACCCAGTCGCGTCACCATCTCGCAGACCTCTACGAGCTCGTGCAATATGCAGGCAACATAATTCCCCGCCTTTACCTCATGATCACCGTCGGCGCGGTCTACATGTCTGTCCCAGAGGCCCCCGTCAAGGAGATTATGAAGGACATGATGGAAATGTCCCGCGGCGTGCTTCACCCCATTCGCGGTCTTTTTCTTCGCCACTATCTGAGCGGCCAGACCAGGGACCATTTGCCGGTCGGCGTGGATAATGGGTGCGTGGATCCCGCAAACATTACGCCGCAATGCTCACACCTTTGCCAGTCCTGCTGGAAATTTACAGGACTCGATATCTTTCGTCCTCACGAATTTTATTGAAATGAACAAGCTCTGGGTTCGCCTGCAGCACCAGGGGCACTCGAGAGACCGCGAAAAACGCGAACTGGAGCGCCGCGAATTGCGCATCCTGGTCGGAACAAATCTCGTCAGGCTCAGCCAACTCGACGGCGTCGATCTTGACATGTACCAGCGCACGATTCTCCCGAGTATCTTGGAGCAAGTCGTCAATTGCAAGGACGTTATTGCGCAGGAATACCTGATGGAAGTGGTCATTCAGGTATATAACCCGCGCTTTACACTCGTTTCTGCGCGTTGACACGCAGGCTCTTAGGTGTTCACCGATGAATTCCACCTTCACTCCCTTGGCCCTTTTCTCTCTGCGACAGCCCAACTGCATCCCAAGGTCAATATCAAGCAAATTGTAATCGCCCTGATCGACCGACTGGCGGCGTACGCCGCTCGTGAGGCCGAGAACGAGGATCCCGAGGAGACGAAGAGGCAAGAAGAGGCTGCGGCTCGGCGACTCGCGGAAAAAGTCAAGTTCCAAAAGGCTAGAACTCGGGAGAACGGTATCAGCGGTGTCTCGTCCGAGCCAAATGCATGGGGGGTACCGCAGTCGCCTCGTGTCGAACCATCGACGCAAGACGCACCAGCCACCTCGACCGCAGACCCTGATGGCACTGCGAATCCGGAGGCGCCCGTGGCGTCCGCATCTACTGTGCGCAAGTTCCGAGGGGTGCCCGAGGATGTCCAGCTTTTTGAAGTGTTCTGGCAGCAGGTCGTCGAGCTCATCAAGGTACTACGAGCAGCTTAATCCGTCTGTATACTAACCTTTATTCCACTCCAGGCTCGTCCGGATCTTTCGATACAGGACATAACCGCTCTCTTCGTTTCTCTCACGAACCTGTCCTTGAGCTGTTATCCCGATCGCTTGGAATACGTGGACCAGGTGCTTGGTTTCGCGGCAGAAAAAATCAAAGAGTACTCTGAGAGGTATGTACTGCACTTTTCATCACTTGTGTCGAGACTCGAACTCTTGCTAGTCCTGATCTGCATGCGCAACAAACAACCTCGAATCTTGCTGCGCTTCTTGTTGCACCCATCAACTCTTATCAATCTGTGCTCACGCTGCTCGCGATTCCCAATTACGCCCCGCTTCTAACGAAGCAGCTCTTCTCGACCCGACGCTCCATCGCGCACTCGATCATATCTTCGGTTTTAAAGAACGAAACGGTCGTCGAGACTCCCGAGGATGTCGACGGGGTGTTGGAGTTGTGCCATGTACTTATCAAAGACCAGTCGGATGCAGCGTCTGGCGGGTCTGCGATAAATGGGGCGCATGGCAATATGAAGGACATGCGGAGGCATGGACCGTACTCGGTTGAACGGGAAGAAATGGCAGAGGAGCAAGGGTGGGTTGCACGGATGGTGCACTTGTTCCGGGCAGATTCCCTTGATGTCCAGTTCGAGGTCTGTTTACCTTTTCCCTGCCCGAACTCCAGCTGAATCTTTTGTTTTTAGCTTTTACAAATAGCACGGAGGCACTTTGATGCTGGTGGGGAGCGGATGCGATTCACCTTCCCTGCTCTAATTACCTCCTCTATCAAATTGTGCCGGCGGTATAAAAACCGTGAACATTTGGTAGGCTCTTTCTTGGGATGACATTATTATCGGCTCACCTATTTAGGAAAACGACTGGCAAACCAAAGTGTCCACAATCCTCAAATTCTGTCGGCAACTGACCTTCATCCTGGCATCACAAGTGGATGCACCCACAATTGCGCTTCGACTCTTTCTCCTTGCTGCTCAAATCGCGGACGAATGCGGTTTCGAGGATCTCGCTTATGATCTCTACGTGCAAGCTTTCAGCGTATACGAAGACAACATTTCAGAGTCCCGGGCACAGCTGCAAGCTATTACCCTGGTAATCGGGACTTTGGAAGGCGCCAAGGTGTTTGGAGTAGACAACTACGATACACTCATCACCAAGGCCGCTTTGCATGCTTCAAAACTATTAAAGAAGAGCCACCAATCTACCGCCGTGGGATTAGCGAGCCATCTCTGGTGGCAGGAAAAGCCTTTACCTGCTGAGAGCGAGGCTGATGATGCAGAGAAGAAGGAAACAGAGAAATCTCCTGTGAAGGATGACCAGGTTGAAAGCGTCAAAGCGGTATTTATTCATTCTTCTTGTCCTCGCCAAGGCCCGTTCAAATGACTCCATCTTGTAGTTCCCGCATCAGGATAGCAAGCGCGTTCTCGAATGTCTGCAGAAATCTCTTCGTACTGCTGGCTCTGCTATTGAGGAGATCGTCACCGTGCAGCTCTACTGCGACACCCTTGACCATTACCTGTATTATCTCGACCGTGGGGTACCTGCGGTACGTAGGCTCTCGCCAGTCAATTCTTCCTGCCTTGAACCACTATCCAGGTTGCACCGAAATTCGTCAACAGCTTGGTCGAGCTCATAGCTTCTAGTATCGACAACATTTCATCACCCGACATGCATCCGTCTCAGCGGGCCCCGCCGGGTCTCATTGAAGGCGTCCAAACACCTGAGATGATCGCGCGGCATTTCAGGAATACTCTGTACTACATTCAACGACGGAAAAATGCTGTCGCCGACGGTGTAGACTCGCGGTGGGATGGGGTAGATGTTGTTGGTGCCTTGTTGAAAATGGGCATCGGACGGTGATTGGTTAATTAGGATATAGGTTGCCTACACATACTTTCTTTTCTGTACTGTAGTAGTGGGCTCTCACTTTTTAATCCGGATTTGAATTTTTTTCCTGTCTCTCTAAACGGGCTGCTTACAACTAACAATCACCGTTCGGCAACCAAAGGACTATTTACAATGCAAAAAATAAAAAAGGTCGAAGGAGAAGGCAAGGTATAATACATTACAACTCTAACGAAGCCCTACACCACCTCAGCAACACTTGCTTCCCTGGGCAGCGTTGTTGTCTACACTCGGACCGACGCTGATGCTGGGACCTGGGGCGTCGACGGGGTTGTTCGACTGCTCCAGCGATTTGCTGGACACGATGCGGTAGATGTCTAGGTGACCCATTCTGTGTCAAGAGTCGGCTCAGATGATCCGGATGAAACAGCTCACCCGTCAAGATCGTTTGGAACGCGCCCTCGACATTCGAGGCGTCCAGCGCCGAAGTTTCGATGAACGACAGTCCATTCTCCGCTAAACAAGAGTCGGTTCGTTGGGTAGCAAGAAGAAAAAAGGGGACACAGACTGGAGAAGGCCTTGGCCTCATCTGTCGGCACAGCCCGCAGATGCTTCAAGTCGCTCTTGTTGCCGACGAGCATAATAACGATGTTCGAGTCGGCATGATCGCGCAGCTCTTTCAACCACCGCGTAACGTTGACGTACGTTGCATGTTTGGCGATATCATACACTAGGAGGGCCCCGACTGCGCCGCGGTAATACCTGGCAGGAGACATCAGTCAAAACGAAACGGCGCAGTAAGGAGGGATATGCTCACGCAGAGGTGATTGCCCGGTAACGTTCTTGACCCGCTAGAGGATTTGGATAGTGTCAGCTGTATAAGCGGACACTGGCGGAATGGTGATGCGGCACTGAGCACGCCACGTATCCCGCCAGAGAAGGGGAACCGCACCTGTGTCCCAAATCTGTGCCTTGACGGTCTTGCCGTCTACATCAATGGAACGTGTCGCAAACTCGACACCAATAGTCGACTTGGATTCGAGGTTGAATTCGTTCCGCGTGAATCGCGAGAGCACTAGTTGTCGGTGTCAGCTCTGGTTCGGAACCCTCGGTATTCAAGCCCATACGATTGCTGGGTTAGGAATGAACGGTGAGATGGAGCATTGCATAAATATCGGAGACGTACGATTTCCCGACGCCCGAGTCTCCGATGAGAACGACCTGGGAAAGGGGTATTTAAATCCGATTTGCTTGGAACTCATGCAAGGGTTATACCTTGAAGAGATAGTCGTAGTTGCTGCCTTCAGTCATGACGGATTTCGGGATGAATGGTGTTGTAATGGAAGTGAGGAGAAGAGCGTGTAAATAGAGGTAAACTGGATGCTGTGCAATTGTGTCACGCGGATCACCTCCAACGACCGGACTTGGCTGGGAGCATGAATGCAAGGTATCTTTTCCCGTCTACTGACCTTACACTGACCCCGGGGCATACAGAATCTCCTGCGGACATTAACCGACAGCAAAGCCAAGGATGGGTACCCGGAATGTGATCTTAAGCTTCTGCTTACCACCGTCAAGGATGGTCGGGTGAGTGGCCATGGATCCACAGGAATTTGGGGTTTTGAAGCGCGCGGATAGCGCCAGGCACACGAGTCGAAGCTCACTGATCCGTTCTATGACTCCCTGGAAGGTCTCTTGCTGGATCTGCGCTAGGTTCGGAGCAAGCCTGTCTCCGCACCGGCGAGCCGGTGAATCTCGGAGAGAGGCTTGGTCCAAACTACCAAAAAAGGACTATGTGTTCAAATGCATTTTTCTTGGCTGTTTCAATTATGATTGCCATGGTCTTGCTTGATAATATGTACCTTGGATGTCCCTCTAGAGCATTACCTGCTCAACTTTCAAAAATATTATATTGTTCTTGCACTGCGCTCGTTCTTTGAACGGTTTGATGCAGTTGCGATATATCGTAAACTATTGCCATTAATTGGGAATTCCGCTGGTTTTATGGGCTCGATGGATTGGGAACATAATTTACAGTGAGTCGACCAGCAATTTCTATCAAGAGAACTGCCTTGGTCATGCAGGAAAAATAACTTTGTTCTTGCAGGCGGTGTGTCACAATTCGTGACATGTGTGACTCAACCTCACCAAGGGCCGCCCTTGGTCATATGGGGAGCAGTAAAGCATCGAGGCAATGAGAGGACATATTTTGGATGGCATACAATCATAATGAGTGTTGAAAAAAAAATTGGAAGGAAGAAAACTTAAACCATAATCTTTGGTACAGCTGACTAAGCACACCATTTCACTTGTTGTTGAACTGCAGCCTCGTCATATCGCCTATCCTCACAAATAAAAGCTATTCCAGCATCTAACCTGCAAGAGGAATCTAACCGCAAACTTACATTTTTTTATTTTCACCATGAGTATAGTACCACAGAGGAAACTTCATTCCTTCAGATTTGTTAAGAAGGCTATGTTCGCGACCCTTTCTTGGGCTGCCGGGGGGATCTATCAGAAATCCAAGTAGGCCAAAACATTTTCACGCTTCCAATGTACAAGCTATCAACTTAGACCGAAGGGATCAAACCTGTTTCTGAAGCGGGAGAGCAATCAGAACACATTGCCCTTTTTCTTGATCTTGGCACAAGCCCCTTCTCAAAATTCCCTGCGAAGCACGTGAATGTCACGTGTGCTGAGAACGGCGGCTTGATCCGAACCTAGATCTGCGCACCACTTCAATCGTAAGTCAAGTCACGCCGCAGGAGGCGTGACCGCGTTTTCTCACTTTTCTGTCAGGATAACCACGACGCGGAGGCGTTTCTGAAACCAGTGTCGAAAGCGGAAGTCCCGGATTACTATGATGGTGCGCCCAGTTTATTCGGAATGTCGCCACAGACGTGACTTTTGCGAAACAGTCATCACAAATCCTATGGATCTGCAGACGATGCTCAAGAAGGTAAAGCTGAAACAGTACAAGTCAAAGAGAGAGTTCAAGGATGACCTGGACCTCATATGGTCCAACTGCTTCACCTATAACGCGACCGAGGTAAGTCCGCCAGCCGTCGTAATCTTGAAATTTTGGCCTTTCACTGGACGGAATTATGTCCTTAGGATTCCGGATTCTCCTTATTTTCTCCTCTTTGTCCCCAGGATAGGCCACAGCTGATACCGCACCTTTCAGACTCACCCTTTACGCCAATGCGCCAAACGTCTGAAACTCAAAGCCGACCGTCTCCTTCGGAACATCACTGACCGCAAGGAGCGTGCCGACCCCGTCATCCCCGCCGCTCTCGGCGGCTCCGCTCCCACCGTGCACTCCTCCCCTTTCCCTTCAGCGAAACCCAATGGCGCCACCGTGAACGGCAGCCACCGCCCGCCGACCATCACCATCAAGCCCCCGCGTAAGTCCTTCAACAACACCGACAGCTCGCGCAAGTCGTCCTTTAGCGGCAGCGTCCCGGGGACGGCCTTTAGGCGCGAGCCCGCGCAGAAATTCGAGGAGATGCCCGCGCTGATACGGACTGCGGAGGGCATGCGCGCGTTTGCGGAGGCGGAGAAGGAGGCGGATCCCGTAGGGCTGCGCCCATACCTCTCCGCTGACCTCAACGTGGTGAAGCTGGAGGAGCTAGAGGACGACGATGCGGACGCGATGGAGGGGTGATTGGGGTTAAGCGCCGGTGGTCGGTCGTATTCCTCCTTCACATCTATTGAGATAAAAACTGATGTACACATGTGTTTACAAACAGGAGCGGGCTGGACGACCGCCCGCGCAAACGCCCGCGCCAAGACGTCGATCCGCACCTCTGGTGGGCCGCCGTGCACTCCGACGCCCTCCTCCCCAACGGGCTCCCGGGCATCCCTTACCCGTCGTCTCACCCATCCTCTCCCTCCCACTCCTCCCATCCATCCTCCGCTCATCTCCCCTCAACTTCTGCGCCCCAGCGGAAGAGGCGCCGAAGAAAAGGCGGAAAGTCCGGCCCCGAAAAAGGAAAGGAGAAATCCCTCCTCACGCTCATGAACACCAACATCCGCACCATGCGCCGCCTCCGACACACGCACGCACGCTTCGCGGCCCTCGGGCTCGCCTCTGCCCTCCCGGGTGGCCCCGGCCAAGACGAATTCGATTCTCAGGGGGCGATGGGGGTATGGGGCCACCCCCGCTGCCGCTGCCGCCGCTGGGGATGCCGTCCGCACCGGCGATGGATGGGCTACTGGCAATGCCGGAGTTAAGGGAGGAGGAGGACGCGGTGGTGGGGGAGAATGAGGTGGATGATCGGCCGTGGGGAGGTGAGGTGGGGATAGGGGAGAGCACTAGGCGACGAAGGCGGAAGGGCAAGGGGAGGGCGGGTGCGGCGCCCCACCCGGTAGACACCTTGGATGTGAAGAAAGAGGAGGAGGAGGAAGAACCCCCGGAGATCGAGGTGGGGAGCGTGAATGCGGACCAGTGCATGCGTTGGATGGGCAGCAAGGTGCTCGAGCATGCAGGGTTTCAGGGTGCGTTTCATTTCATTGCGCTGCCTTTCTTTTTCGCTATTTTTTCCTCTTGTGCATTTTCTGCTCCCGCCGAGTACATACATCCTCGCGATACGAATCCACGCTGACGTCCTATGTTACTTTACCTTACCTACAGGCACTTCGAACGTCGCGCTAGACGTCCTCGCGTCTGTCACCTCGGAATACCTCCTTAATGTTGGCCGCACGATCCGGTACTTGTGCGACAAGTATTCGCAGACAATGACGCCGGAGGTGCGTGTGCCCTTCTTATTTTCCTGCTCCTCCAATGCTCCTCACATGTTCTATGTTGACCCTTGTCCATCCATATCTCATTTTTCTCGTCGCATGGCACTTGCTGACGTTCTGATGCCCAGGAAATCATCCTCCATACGCTCTTCGAGTCGGGCATCTCGCGCGTGCAGGATTTGGAGCGATATATTTCGGATGACGTCGAGCGGTACGGCACGCGGCTGGGCGACCTCGAGAAGAAGCTCGTCGGCGCGTATCGTGAGGTGGTGAGTCATTCTCCCTCCCTCCTTTCCTTAACTCGTATACTCATATCGGCTGACACTTTTTTTTCCCTTTCACGAACGCAGACGGCGGTCGACGTCCTCTCAGACGAGGGCCTCTTCGAGGACGAGGAGGAGGACGGCGGGGCGCTTACCATGTGCGTCTCCCTTCATAAATGTCAATGGTAAAAGAGGCTGATTTTTATGCAGGGGCGACTTCGCCGACGCGCTCGGCGAGGACTATCTCGGGCTGCGCGAGCTGGGGATCGCGGCGGAGTTTGGCATGTCGAGTTTGAGCATTCCGAAGAAGCTGCTGAGGAGCAAGAAGAGGGTGGGTATGGGGATGGGCGCGGCTGTGTGCGTATTCCTTCTTACGATTCATGCTTTTTTATTTGTGAGTTACTAATCATTGTATTCTCCCTACAGTGCAAAAGCCCCTCCACCACTGCCATATCCCCTCCCACCGCCCTTCGTCCCGCTCACCGTGGCCAAGGTTGACTCGCAGATCGGCCTCCTGCGCCCATACTACATGGGCCGCTTTACCCTCCTCGCAGCCGCCGCAGCCGCCGCGAGCGCCCCGCCTCCACTCCAGCCCCCGCCCCTGCCCGGCCCATCGTTTCCACCTCTCCCCGGCCCATCTCTTCCACCTCTCCCCGGTCCGCCCCTGCCTCTCCCCGGTCCCTCCCTCGCCGTCGTGCCTACGCCCACGCCGCCGCCGCCAGCGCCGGTGGTTCGCCCGGAGATGGAGCTTCCCGACGACACGCCGTCGGCGGTGCAAGCGAAGATGGGCCCGCTCGGGCAGATCCTGCTGGCGAAGTCAAACACCAAGAAGAAGGTCACCGTGATCGGCGCCAGTGCTGGTGCTCCGGGTGCGGGTGGTGCAGCGGCTGCGAAGGGGAATGGCGGAAACGGTGGGGGCGTGGGCAGCGTGGTCAGCGTGGTGGCGGCGGAGAAGAAGAAGAAGGGCGGGACTGGGGTGGGGACAGGGAATGGTAGGAAAAAGAATGGAGGCAAGGGTGACGGTGCGCTAATGCCGCCACCGCCGGTGCCTGCACCCATTGTGGCGGCGGGGGTGTGAGTGGGAGTCAGACGCTAACATTGGGCTTGAGCTTGGAAGGGAAGCGACGGTGAAGATGTAGCCCCTTGCTGGGGGATGATGGGCTGTGAGGCGTGCCATGTCTTGGTGTTAACCCCGATTGGGGGGCAGCTGCAGCTTTATCAACACGGCTTTCGCTCAGCATTTAGTATGACACTACTAGTTGCTACCCGTGAATAAATTCACGGGCATCATGGATTTCCCACATGGTTGTTTCCCTGTTGACCTGTTGGTTGTTTCCCCATCCGTTGTTTCTCAGTGCTTGTTTCCCAGTTAAGTTGGGTAGTTTGGCCTGTGTGCCGTTCAACTCTGCCCACATGTCGCACCCACCAGATGCCGTTCGATCATGTTGCAGTGCCCTGCGTATGTCGTGTGCCGTGTTGGCTTACCCGTGCATAAATTCACGGCCCGTTGGTTTTACATTACTGTATTTCCCGCTTCGTTGTCTCGTGTTAGTTGTTCCCTGTTGGAGGTTCCCAGCTGGTTGTTCCCAGCTGGTTGTTCCCAGTTGGTTGTCCTAGCTGGAGCCCATTAATGCGCCACTTCACGTTAGTTTCCTGTTTGTTGTTTCGCGTTCCTCACTCCGGCATTAGATGCTGCACGGACGTCGTTGTGCCGTGATGGCCGTCTGGCTCACTTGACTGTGTGAAGTTCTATAGGTCTAATTGCTACCCGTGAATAAATTCACGGGGGTTGTTCCCAGCCTGGTGGTCCAATATGCGGTTACATCATGCTCGTTAGACCAGCTGGTAGTCCCAGTGCAACACCCCGGCAGTTTCCGCACTGACATTGTAACTGTGAGGTCATCACATGTGACATTCCATTGGAAGGTTCTCTGTCTCTTGCATTTTATTATATAGTAAGATAGGGAAAAAAGTGGAACTAGAACAGAGCATCATGTAGCTGTAGCATAAGTAAGCTTTGGCTCATATCCTATGGCCGTTGTGAGCCATCACTTTGTGATCGCTCTGGAACGGCACATACAAAGCGGAAACGGCATCGCCAAATAGAGACAGAGCACATTTCCGATCCGACGCTCTCTTACACATTGGCACTCACATAAACTCCGAACACAGCAGGAAAAGTGAGCACCACAACGTGAATCGACTAAGGACAGCACCAGCGAACAGATTCCGTTGCGCTACGACCGCCCGACCTGGCTTTGACCTTGCGTGCCCGACGGCGGATAGAAAGCAACGGAACCAAGGCTCTTTTCAATCACATTTCCGACCCCACACGCACCACAACAAATTAGCCAACTTAAACGCCCAGGAAAAGAAGCGGAGTGGCACGCGTAAATGTTGATTGGCAGAAGTTGAGAGCGGAGCGCACCCTTCTGCAAACTACAACGGCCACTCGCCGATTTTGCGAACACGCGACTCTGCATGCCCTTCTGTTTTCCCCGCTCGCACAACTCTGTGCACCGCCTTTCGTTTTCCCGCTGCGCGCAGCGCCCGGCTTTGAGCGCGACCTAGTAACACTTTGAGCGACTTAGTAACACTTTGCGCGCCGCCTCGCGCTTCCCCTCCGCCTCGCCTCCCTCGGCTTCGCCTCGCCTTGCTGGCGAAGCCGAGCCAGGCGCCAAACAAAATATAGTTGAGTAGGATATGGTTATGGAGCTCGCGGAGCGGCCTTCAAGAAGGAATAGGTCGTTCAAGTTGGGAAGGGTATCAACAAAACAAGGGGGAGAACAAGATCGAGGAGGAACGGGCCAACCAAGACAAGATATAAAGAGCGGAAAACTCACGCATAGGTTTCTGGAATATGGAACTAGGAGCGGAAATTGTTCCCGACTCAAGGAACATGTGTCCAAAGAGCGGAAAACTCATGCACAGCCTCCAGGAATGTAAAATTGAGAGCAGAAAACTGGAGCACCATGCATTTATCGAGCGGGTTTCCCACGTGCAGCCCAGGAACGGAGCGGGAACCTCTTTCGAGTTACGAAGGTGGACGGAACTGGTCAAAGGAGCATGTGGCGGTCCCAATTTAGGGAACGGGATGCGACGAGTCGGAGAAGGACAAAGGAATGTGCAGAAGGCAGTGCTAGAGAGTCAATTTCCTATAAATACAAGACGCAGCTACGAATAAAGACATCTAATTTTCCCATCTAAAACTACCAGCGCATCTTAAGTGATACACAAGTACCGCCCCCAGGGTACACCAACTACAAAAACAAGGTCTCCAGGGCTGCGCCTGGCAGAATATCGACCTGCCACCCTTGGATTGTCCGCCGCTGTACGGACCGCTCAACATAAACAGCATTCTCGAGCACCACACCAGTCATCGCTTGAGTTGTATAACTCCCCGACGGCTCACATCAAACGGAACGGGTATTGACCTTCATTGCAGCTCTCAAGAAGCCAACTCCAGAAAGAAGGAGACAATTTGTAGAGATTTTTAGTAGGGAATGGACTTGGAAAGAACGGAACAGCAGACAGGAGCAGAGTCGTTGAAAGCAAGTTTAGGGCCTCCCAGCGCATGAAGCACCCTAGAAGAGGTCTGAGGACCAAGGGTAGCTGTATACAAAAGAACCGAGAATGGCCCCATAGTGTGGCTCGACTGGTGTGTCCCCCAGTCTCCAAGCGGAGGGCAGCAGGTTCTGGTTGATAATGATTCATAATATGCAGGGAGGAAGATGACTGGGCAAGAGAAAACTGGGTCTCGAGTATTAGTGGCACAATCAGAAAAAAATATGAGGGCGTCAGGAGGAAAAACTTTCCACTTTCCACAGGTTTATATAGGTACGTCAAGGTGGACTCCCCAAAATGGCGGTGTTCTGTTCCATTCTATATTTTCGGTCCCTTCGAAGCTTCTTCCCAATTTCGCCGACCCTGAAATTCTGGCAGTTTGTTTTTAAACTTTCCTTACTCGTCATCGGATGACTCAAATTCCTTGTCGCCTTCTTCTGAGTCAGAGTTATTATCCTCTTCGTCCATCCAATTCTCTTGCATGAACCAGTGACTTCGTGTTATATAGGGCAGCAGTCAGAAAGCTGCGGTTGGATTGTTTCAAAACAGGGTGCCGTCCAATTCTTTCAATATATATGCACCCCCTTGGTTCTTACGAACCACTTCATAAGGCCCAAAATAGCGATCATCTGTCTTTCTTCGTGAGCCTACCGTGATTTCGATTCCTACGTTTCGCACCAGCACTAATTCTCCTTGCTTGTACTCTTCTCGTTGTAATTTCTTAATGAAACATCGTTCAAATTGTTGTTTAGGCCGAAAACAAGCTTTTCGTAATGTTTCTGAAGCCCTCTTAATGTCACGATCATGCTTTGAAAGTTGGCGGATTCAGAGTGTGAGCAATTCCGTAGTGGTCATTCCTGTTTTGAAACCATTCACCATAAATGTGGCTTCGGCCAGATCAAATGGTAATATTGGGTCTGTACCGTGGAGAAGCTGATAAGGGGAAAAGCCAGTCACCCGACTGACGGTGATCCTGTCAGCTAATAAGGCAGCTGTCAGTTTTTCAGGCCACAATTGAATCTTTCCTCCACAGGATTTAACAATTGCTTCCCTCAGCGTATAATGGCCTTGTTCCACCACGCCACTAGCATGCTTGTTGTAGGGCGAAATCTTGACGTGTGGTATATTCATTTTCTTCATTAGTTTCTGAAAACCTGCTTTTACTTCAGAGCCGTTGTCCATAATAACTTTCCTGGGACACCCGTATCGGCAGTAAATGTAGTCGCAAAAGAAAGTTGCTAGATCCTCTGCAGTCTTCGTTTTTAAGGCGCTCGCTTCGCAGGCTCCTGATAAATCATCCCACACAGCCACAATCATAGTATATCTGGAAGCTTCTGGCATCATCATGATGTCTATGTATATAGTTTGAAAAAGAACTGTCAGAGTCAAAACTGTAACAGGTACTTCCGATTTCTTAATGCTACGAATTTGGCACCGGTGGCAAGAAGCAATATGGTGTTGAATATCATTATATAGTTTCGGCCAATAGAAACGAATTTTGAGCATGTCCCACGCGGCCTGCACCCCTCTGTGGCCTAACTCATCATGCGACTGCTGTAAAATTTTTAATCACTTCGTAGGTTCCAGAATAACATTTAGCGGTGGCCCTGTTTTATTTCACTTTAACAAATTTCCTTCGTGGATCAGATATCGTGTAGCCTGCTGAATGAACCGGGCATGTTTCTGAGGTTTGTCAAAAACGGGGGCTTCCAGCGTAGTTAAGAATTTCAGCACATCCCGTAAGAAGGTTTCTTGCCCTTTTCTAGTCAGATGACAGGTTAGTCCAATAAATCTCTCAGACTGTCGAGATTCCATGTACAGCGCAATCTCATCCAACCAAGTGTCATCATCGCTTTCTGCATTCTCCCCTTCCCCTAAATCTCATCGGGACAGTGCATCTGGTCCTTGAAATCGGGTGGCTGGAACATGAGTAAGCGCAAAATGGAACATTAATATGCCCTGAATCCATCGGTTTACAGCTGCATCAGGCTGCATGTCATGATTTGCTCTTTTCTCACACCCCAAATTCATGCCAATAACCCGGCGACTACGCAGACATTCACCGGGTTATACCTCGGGATGCACCTATCGATTCCCTTCCTCTACCCCGTCCGTTTCTCATCCGACACCATGCTCCAAAACCCCTCGGTCGCCCTCATCCCTGATCGGGTTATTTCACCTCGATCATTTGCAAACCTCGATCGTATTTCAACCCGATCGCATTTCAACCACGATCGTATTTCAACGATGCGACCGTTATTTCCAACGGACTCCTTGGTGACCGGTAGTCATTACTACGACTTGCAGTATATAACCCTAGGATAGGTAGTTAGGCTCTTTACACTATTCTAGTCTATTCTCCAGAGCTCAATCTACCGCGTTTTACCTTTCTTCTTGTATCGCCCAGTCGCCCACGTCGCAGTAACCCCTGCAGTGAGGCCCTGTGCTGACAAAAGAATAGTGTCAACCTACCGACGACTCGACTGGACGATACGATGAACAACAACGAATTTACCATGCCGGACCCCGGGGTCTTCGAGATCCAGCCCGAGGACCAGCGCTCGGCGCTCTTGTACCAGCAGGCCCTCAAGTCCCATAACGAGGCCCGCACGCTCCACGAGACCCTTGCTGGACTCCAGGCTCAGCTAGGGGATGCTCGCGCCCAACTGCTACAAGCCGGGGACGAAAGGATCGAGCAGAACAAGCTGCTGAGGGAGGCCATGAGTGCGCTCCGCGACGCGGCCATTGACCGCCGCCCCTCTCTCGGGACGTCTGGGGAGGTCAAGGTCAATACCAAGCAGCCCCGGGTTGCTGCCCCGCGTACGTTCAACGGGGATTCCGAGCAGGTGGACCAGTTCCTGGCGGATTGCTGGCTGAACTTTAACGGCAACACCGCCTACGCCACGGACAGCACAAAGATTACCTTCGCACTCTCCTACATGAAGGACGGCTCTGCCTCGCAATGGGCCAACAACGTCGTGTTGGCCATGCAGACCCAGGATGCGACCGGATCGTATTCCACCTGGGCGGACTTCCGCCTCGCAGTCCTTGAAGCGTTCAAGGGCGGTGCGCAAGTCGAGATTGCTCAAGCGAAGATGGAGAAACTCCGCCAAGGCAAAAGCACGGCCACGGAATATTTCACCGTGCTCGACTCCCTTAACAAGACGGCGGCGTACGACGAGGTCACCCTCATCCGATTGCTCAAGCGCGGCATCGATGACAAGGTGGTCAGGGCGGTCTACAGTCAGTCAGACCTGCCTGTGGACTACAAAGGCTGGAAGAAGCAAGTTATCAAACACGATGGGCTGAACCGGGCATTCCGGGTTATGGAGGGCAGCCTTCGGGATGGGGGGAACACGGTTCCCGCCCCAAAGATGCACTCCTCCTACTTCCCTTCGAACAACCCCGGGAACGTGCGCAAGACCGAGTGGAAAGGTCAGGGGAATAACCCGGTCACCCATTTTGGGAACAACCCGGTTAGCAGCCCCGCGCCCGCTACCTCCGTAGCTGCTGCCCCGGTTCCTATGGACATAGACCGTGCGGACAGCAAGGGAAAGGGACCTTCGCCTCGCCCACCTGTTACAATTGCAAGCAGGAAGGACACTTGGCACGGAACTGCCCTCGCCGCCTCCTGCAGGACCCGCAGTTCCGGGCCATGTACGCCGAGGCGATAAAGGAAGAACAGGACCAGGAGGATTTTTCCGCCGGTCGCGAGTGAAGTCTACGCACTTACGACCTATACCACGCTCCAGTGTACCAGTTGCATCTCCCAATTCATTTGAAGTTTTATGCACTGTGGAACCTGAGCCGACCGATGTAGACGATTCCGACGACGGTGAATCAACGACGACGGAAGGAACGACGATATGGAGTAGAGGGGCCAGTCCCTCTCTACGCTCCAAGAGGCGCAAGCCGAGAGCACAACGAAGGGAGAAAGCGGAATGGCGCAGACTCCCCGTTGGAAGTGCGGAACGAACGTTGGCCCGGATTAACGAGCATCCCGCCGAGGCAGGGGATATAGTCCGTCGGTGGACTCACCCTCACAGACATGCCGAAGTCACCGACGAACTGCTGGAGGTGCTAATGACAACGTACCCCCCCGACGCGCTCGACGCACTAGACGCGTTGCGAGAACCCCCATCCTATATACGCGCCATGAACGGGAACTCGATGATGATCCCGGTAACCCTCGAAGGGCTGAACAACTTACAGGGTTGCTCCGTCACCGGGTTAATCGACAGCGGTGCCACGGGCGGATTCATCAACGAAAGCGTGGTAGAAGAACGGGGGATGGAGAGAGAGGCACTCCCCATCCCCGTCCCGGTTTATAACGCCGACGGGACGTTGAACAAAGGAGGGCTGATCACACACGTCGTGCGCCTCGACTTACAATCCGGGACCACACGGAGGTCTTCCCCCTCGCCATTACAGATACGGGGAAGAGCGATGTGATCATCGGATATAATTGGCTCCGGAAACACAACCCGGAGATCGACTGGGAAAAGGGGGAGTTGAAGTTCTCCCGGTGCCCCCCTGCTTGCAAACGCGCTAGGCTGCAAGAGGAGTGGGACGAGGAAGACCAAGAAGAGATTCAAGAAGGCGACCGGGTTTTTATAACCCGCATCTACTCCGAATCTGAGCTGCCACAACGTGACTCAGCCCATATCCGAGCCATGGGCAGCGTGGCCACCAAGTTGGCGGCCGCCGCGCACGAGGCCAAAGGGGAGCAAACCCTGGAAGACAGCGTACCGGAGCACTACTTGCGGGATTTCCGCGGGGTGTTCGAGAAAGACAAGTTCGACAAACTCCCGAACGGAAGAAGTGGGACCACGCTATTGAATTGAAACCGGGTTCTGAACCGGTCAAGGGGCGCAATATCCCGCTCAACCCGGCGGAACAACGCGAGTTAGACGCGTTCATTAAAGAACACTTGGAGACGGGACGCATCAGCCCTCCAAATCGCCTTGGGCCTCCCCGTTCTTTTTTGTGAAGAAGAAAGACGGGAAGTACGTCCCGTGCAGGACTATCGAAAGTTGAACGAGCTTACCATCAAAAACCGGTACCCGATCCCGCTGATATCGGAGATCATGCATATGCTCCGAAAGGCAACCTGGTTCACTAAACTGGACGTTCGATGGGGCTACAACAACATTCGGATCAAAGAAGGAGACGAAGAGAAGGCCGCCTTCATGACCAACCGAGGGCTATGGGAGCCACTGGTGATGTTCTTCGGACTCACTAATTCGCCCGCGACTTTCCAATCGATGATGAACGAGATCTTCGAAAGGCAGATCGCTGAAGGCCGGGTTATTGTGTACTTGGACGACATCCTCATTTACTCGGACAATCTGGAGGACCATCGAGCGACGGTGCGAGAGGTGTTACAAGTGTTGAAAGATAACGACTTGTCCCTCAAACATGAGAAGTGTGAGTTCGAGCAACGGGAGGTGGAATACCTGGGGGTGATCATTGGAGATGGGAAGATTCGCATGGACCCCGTGAAGGTTGCTGGGGTGCGAGAGTGGGCCACGCCCAGGACGGTCAAGGATGTTCAAAGTTTCCTCGGGTTCCTCAATTTCTATCGCCGGTTCATAAAGGGATTTGGCGACCACGCAAAACCATTAACCCGGTTAACCCGGAAGGACACGCGATGGAGATGGGGTACAGAGGAGAACTCGGCTTTCCGACGACTGATCGACGCGGTGACCTCCGAGCCCGTCCTCCACTTCCCTACCGACGACGGGGAGTGGAGAGTTGAGGCGGATTCTTCTGATTTCGCGACTGGGGCTTGTCTCACGCAGTGCCAAGCTGGAGTATGGGTGCCGATCGCATTCCTATCTAAAGCCTGAACGACACGGAGCGTAACTACGATATCCACGACAAAGAGATGCTGGCGGTGATGCGCGCCCTATACGAGTGGCGACATTTCCTACAAGGAAGCCAACGGAAGTTCGAGATATGGACGGATCACAAGAATCTGGAATACTTCACCACCACCAAGAAGTTGAACCGGCGACAAGCCAGATGGTCACTAGAGCTGAGTGAGTACGACTTTACTCTAGTGCACAAACCCGGGAAACAACACACCAAGACGGATGCGTTATCCCGACGAGGAGGCCACGAACGAGGCGAGCACGATAATTCGAATATGGTGCTATTGCCGGAGGCACTCTTCGCGAACAACCCGGTTAGTGGGGCGGAGTTTCTGCGGGCCATGCCCGCGGTACTCGACGACACGCCGGGTGATAGGTTCATGGATGAGATCAAGCAGAAGAAACACCTTTGGGAGGACGGCGCGAAGGAGGCACTCGGGAAGGAAGACAGCGGATGGGAAGAACACGACGGGTTCTTGACCAAGGACGGGTTGATTTACGTTCCACCCGATGAAACGCTGAGACACCGGGTTCTTAAAGCGCACCACGATGATTACCTCGCTGGGCATCCCGGCCAATATCGAACGGCGGAGCTGGTGACTCGCAACTACTATTGGCCGACAGTCCTGAAGGAGACCAAGAAATATGTTGCGGCCTGCCCCACCTGCCAACGCACCAAGATCTTCCCTACTAGACCTAGAGGACCACTACACCCGAACGCTGTCCCCGAACGGCCCTGGCAGTATATCTCGATTGACTTGATTGTCAAACTTCCAGAGAGCAACGGGTTCGACTCGATCGCTGTAATTGTGGACCGGCTCAGTAAAGCCATCCGGGTTCTTCCCTGCACGGAACACATTAGTGGCGAAGGGATCGCCCGCCTATATCGCGACCACGTCTGGAAGGACTACGGATTACCAGAAGTGGTGATCAGCGACCGGGGCCAGATTTTTGTGGGGCATTTCATGCGGGATCTGCTGAAGTTGCTAGGCGTGAAATCGAACGCATCCACGGCCTACCACCCGCAAACGGACGGACAGACCGAGCGGGTTAACCAGGAAATAGAGCAATATTTGCGGGTGTTCACCAACTTCATGCAGGACGATTGGGCGGACTGGCTATCCCTGGCAGAATTCAGCTATAACGACAAGGTTCATACGACGACCGGGTTCAGCCCGTTTTATACGATGCTGGGTTTTCACCCGCGAAAAGGGACAGAGCCAAGGCTCGAGGTACCAACGGAGGCGGCCGATAACTTCGCAAAACGAATGCAACTCGTGCGCGAAGAAGCCGCGGCGTCCATGCGTGTGGCGCAGGAAACAATGAAGCGCTTCTACGACCGAAAGCGAGGTGAAGACCCCGGCTATAAACCCGGTGACGAGGTGTACTTGTCGGGAAAGAATCTGACGACCCATCGGCCTATGAAGAAATTGGACGATAAACGACATGGACCTTTCAAGGTCGTGCGCAAGGTCGGATCGCTCTCGTACGAGCTCAAGTTGCCCGACACCTGGAAAGTACACCCGGTCTTCAACACGGTCTTCTTGAAGCCGTGGGTGCCCCTGGTAGCGGAACACCAGAAGGCGGTCCCTCCGCCCCCACCCGACGTGGTGGACGGTGTAGATTTGTACGAGGTCGGAGAAGTGCTGAACATCAAGGTGCACAACAGGAGCCTGCGGTACTATATCCGCTGGGAAGGTTACCCGAAGGAGGAATACACGTGGGAACCACGACACCACTTGGTGGGTGCTGAGGAGGCCTTAGCGGAATATTACAAGAAGAACCCGTGGGCCCCTCGAGAGATCCCGAACGGAAAAGGGGGCTGGAAAATGGAGAACCCGCCCCCTAGACGAAAAAAGAAGAAGCATTGATGCCTCGAGACGAAGCATCCCTAGGGGGGGGGTAATGTCATGATTTGCTCTTTTCTCACACCCCAAATTCATGCCAATAACCCGGCGACTACGCAGACATTCACCGGGTTATACCTCGGGATGCACCTATCGATTCCCTTCCTCTACCCCGTCCGTTTCTCATCCGACACCATGCTCCAAAACCCCTCGGTCGCCCTCATCCCTGATCGGGTTATTTCACCTCGATCATTTGCAAACCTCGATCGTATTTCAACCCGATCGCATTTCAACCACGATCGTATTTCAACGATGCGACCGTTATTTCCAACGGACTCCTTGGTGACCGGTAGTCATTACTACGACTTGCAGTATATAACCCTAGGATAGGTAGTTAGGCTCTTTACACTATTCTAGTCTATTCTCCAGAGCTCAATCTACCGCGTTTTACCTTTCTTCTTGTATCGCCCAGTCGCCCACGTCGCAGTAACCCCTGCAGTGAGGCCCTGTGCTGACACTGCAAGTCAGGGTTATTCAGTAATCCCTGAATATATTTGGCATCTACTTCCACGGTCAGGGAGGACACTCCAATGATGTATAGGCGCCAGCGTCATAGAGCTCGGTAAAGTCCAAATAATTCTAGTTTCGGCTGAGAATATCTTGATTCTCGTTCGCTCATGGGAACTGAACCATACCGGGCAGGTCTTCGCCTTCCTTGTTCATCTTTTTGAGATAGAATCATCCCTGCCGCTTCTCTGCTGGAATCTACTAATAAAATCACGGCCTCTTTGCTCCCATAGTCAATGGGTCTTAGTGCCAGAGCGCTAGCAACAAGTCGTTTAATCTGTCCAAATGTGTGCTCGTGTCTTTCGTCCCATAGAAAGTCGTGATTTCGTCTGTATAATTTGGTAAGAGGTCGGATTATTTCCGAATAATTCTTGATCCAGATCCTGACTGTACCACAGAGTCCAAGGAAACACCGTACTTCTTGCGGAGTTTTTAACTCGGGCCAATCTAATATAGCTGACACCTTAGTATCCGGTGTCTGTCCTTCTGGCGAGCATAGTTGGCCGACAATTAACGCCTCCCAGTGGCAACATTGTACCTTCAGAGCAGAAAAAGTTGCTCCCACACATCCCACCTTATGCATGATTCGATTTACATCCTCTGCATGTTCCCACACGAATCATCGAATGCCAGGGTTCTCTTTAAGACATTCTGGCTTTCCCTGCACGTCTAAGTAGGCAGTTGCAGGTCCTTTAATAGGAAGATCGTCAATGGGGATGTTAGGTATATGGGGAATTTCTTTCTGTAGTATAAAGACCATACATTTCTGAAATTCCGCTGGGGAGTTTGTATACCCGGTTGGCATTGAAGTAATTTGTAACAGGCCTAAAGGTGTCATGAACGCGGTCATGTCTCTGCTTTCAGGCTCCATCTTTCGCGTGTCAAACCCCCAATAAAGGTCGAATACCGTATAACATTGCCTACCTGCAAATCCTTCAACAAAATCATCAACAATGGGTAGCATGCCTGCATCACGAACAGATACTTTATTTAGAGGTTGCAGGTCATGCACAATTCGAAGCTTACCATTTTTCTTAAGTACACAGAACCATCGTGAGCGATATGATGATTGGCACATTTCATACACGCCAGCCTCTATCTTTAGTTTTAGCACATCAATGACTTTCTGAAGGATCCCAGGTGGAATCGGAATATTCTTGTATTCCCACGGGATGTGGGGAACCGTAGCAATCTTATAAGGAGAGAAATACTCATCCTTGAAAGTGCCTCATTCTGCATCTTCGAAGGCCAACACCGTTTGATTCAGCTCCATGACTCAAATAAACAATTTCTCTTCTTCGGGGCTCAGGAAACCATCTTTATTTATTTCCAGGATTTTGAGGCATTCAGAATCCAATCGCACCACGGGCAAAAAGGCTGGCAGGTGCGCAGTTAATTTTGGTAATGTTAACATGGGATCGTTAGGAATACTGCGCCTGACCTCGTACTCTGGGGAGAAGGTGGTCGATACCGGCCGTATTTTCTTATCCACCCACTTGTACATTGTGAATGTTTGGGATTCCGTTCCTGATGTACAGCTTGTTTCAACGGGCCAAAACACCAGTTCCAATTCTATTTCTGGGACATTGATAGCCTGGTCGGCCCGATCAATCCGCCCTGCGTCCATTCGCTGGTACATCATAAAGGACTGATACTCTTTGTTATCTTGATCATATAACGCAATAGGATAACATATGTATTCATCGTCTTCTTCCAAGTTTTCCCAATCCCGTTCCAATTGCTCACGGGTATGCGAGAGATCGGTTTTGCGGAGCAACATATCCTCGCGTTCTGTGCTGTTCTCGTTCAGAGTACACGAATAGCATTCTTCTCAATCTTCTGTTTGAGGAGTGCTTATTCGAACTGAGAGAGCCAGTATTCTATCCATTGCATGGGTACATGCGATGATAAGGTACTGATTACACAGGGAAATGTTACAGGTTAAGTGCCACGCTATTTCAGAAAAACAGTCATCATAAAAATTGTAATACCCCGTCGGCCTACAGGTCCTTGCTCGCCATACTCCTCTGTTGCCTGGGGGTGCTGCTGGTGTTACATCCGCCGAAACCGGCTATAGGCGCTGTGCGTTTAGAAAGGAAACTTCAGGGTTGACTCGAGCACGGTCTCGTAGCCATTGTTGGGAAACTTGCCGTGAACTAATACAATATAACATTAGCATGGCCAATGCGAAGATCGAAGCACTAATATATATGACATAAGAAAGAATACCTTCGTGCACGGCCCAGGCAGACACTATTTCAAGCCGAGTTGGGTCCGCTAGGGAGAAGAGCGTCGCACTGCACATAGTACTGGCCCACACCTGCGTCGCGAAAGCGATTGTCATAGCTCAGCCCCATCTTATCGATGTTGTTGGGTGAGTATTCGGCTGGTGTTTCGTCCAGAAATTCCCCGAATCCTCCGCCCGTGCTAAGGTGGGGAGGGGCCATGGCGTGGATGCTGGGCTCGTGTTATATCCGTGCACACACACCCGGCCCTCGGACGGTATTCTTCCCTTCGGCCGGACTCGACCGGCCATCCTTCCGGACTTCCGGCAACCGGTCGACCCGGTTGCCGCTCGGAACGGGTTTTTACGCAATGAAGGATTACTGAGCGTTTCCCGTTTATCCGTATGTCCATACGATTCCAACTTCCAGTTTTAGATGTCGCTTTGTCCGACTCAAACTTCTATCTCCTAATTTGGACTTTGCTTTGATACTACTACTTATAGTAGTGACACGTATGTCTACGTATTTAAGCCCTATGTACTATGCTGTATTCTTCAGTTTGATAATTAACGTGCTTAGCCTCCTATCCTGTGCTTGGCTCCTTGAGTCCTCTCGTCCGGACTTCATCTGGACGTCTATCTCTCATTCTCTCCGCTCGATTGGCCAGATAGTAACGCTCACCCTATACACCTCTTTTGTGGTGCTTGCGTCTTCCCTAGGCCGACCGGTCATCTTGTTATCGTCCGGTACTTCCTTCCGGTAACCGGCTTCCGAACGACCGGCCGGCATCCGGTCATCCGACCTCGACTCGGGATATAACAGCTCGGCCAACAACTCCCAGTAATCCGACGCAAGCTCAGGGTAGTGGTCATCAAGAAAGCCGGCGGTAAGAAGGCGTGAAACCACATATTCGTTGTGAAGCCGAATGGTAAGCAAATTATGGAGCAGGTTTGCGAGCTGGGTACGGCTGTGCTGGTGTAGGACGTGCCAAAGCGTCTGCATCTTGGCAACTTTGACATCAAAAAGGAACAGATGATGAATGATCCTAGCGGGGAAAGACTCCTGGATGTCACCCCCGACAGCCGAGTTAGCTCTGGCTCGAAAAAACACTAATAGTAACAAGCGTACCACGGTAATGCCATATCTATGCCACACCATATCCTCGACGCGATACGCTGTCTCAATGGTGGCAAGACGCACCCCTGCCATCATGCGTACAACATGCGCGTTGGTGAGCCCTGTAGCTTTATAAGCTTCTCGTTCAATAGTGGTACACTGCAACAAGTCACCAGTGAACTTACGAAGCTTTTTGCGCCTGCCATTCTGGTATGGAGGCTCATGCTTGCCATCTGCCTTGCGCTTGTTGGATGATGGGCCAGGATGTAAGAGTTCAATTTGAACGGACGTTGAAGCGGCGTCGGTCGTGATGATGTACACATGATCCTCTTCCTCCGCTTCCTCGGGTACCGACGCCAGCGTGGTTCGAAGGTCCGACGTGGGCAGGTGTTATATCCCGAGTCAAGGTTGGATGACCGGATGCTGGCCAGTCGTTCGGAAGCCGGTTACCGGAAGGAAGTACCGGATGATAAGAGGATGACCGGTCGGCCTAGGATGGATGCAAGCACCACAAGAGTGTCGTATAGGGTGAGCTTTACTATCTGGCCAATCGAGCAGAGAGGATGAGAGATAGACGTCTGGATGAAGTCCGGACGAGAGGACTCAAGGAGCCGATAGGAGGCTAAGCACGTTAATTATCAAACTGAAGAATACAGCATAGTACATAGGGCTTAAATACGTAGACATACGTGTCACTACTATAAGTAGTAATGTCAAAGCAAAGTCCAAATTAGGAGATAGAAGTTCGAGTCGGACAAAGCGACATCTAAAACTGGAAGTTGGAATCGTGTGGACATACGGATAAACAGGAAACGCTCAGTAATCCTTCATTGCGTAAAAACCCGTTCTGAGCAGCAACCGGTTTGACCGGTTGCCGGAACCCGGAAGAGCGGCCGGTCGAGTCCGGCCGAAGGGAAGAATACCAGCTGAAAGCTGGGTTTATGTGCACAGATATAACAGCAGACTGTGGTCGAGCGACGTTGCGAATGAGGTGGAGTCAGGAACGTCATTGGGAACGGTGGGACAATGATTCAGGGCAAACGGAAGAGGTGAAGGGTGCTGGAGGTCTTGCGGGCCCTGGATGCTAATGGTAGTGTAGTCGACAAACGAGTTGAGAGGCCCGTGTAAGACTCGGAGAGCCTGATGACCCGGTTCTGACCCCATTTTGTCCTCAAAGCGCAAATGAATAGAGGGTCTCTTGGAGCTCGGCCGACGACATGTCGCAAGTGTCGAGGAATGCAGGCTGCGGTGACTGCTGCGCGGGTAATACGGGTCCTCTGAATCGGCTGGGGTCAAAGGAGTACTGAAAGATTCGCGAGACGACACCAAAAGGCTGAGGGGAGGAACGACAGCAGAATGTCCCGATTGGGTCAAAAGCCTGGCAATAGCGTCGTCAATAAGCCACTGTGGGTTGAAAAGGAAGCCCCAGTCATCCACTGACCAGTCAGAGACCACGGGACTCCAATTCCCAGTTGAAAGTGCGTCCAACCGATGAAAATTAGGAGGGTAGGGCTCAGATCCGTCATAAGACGTAACATCCAAGGACGAAACCGATTCTGACGCTGAAGAACTCGACCAAACGTCACGGGTAATGATGTTTCCATGTTGTGGGTTGAACGTCAGGGGCGGCGCGTATACTGGAATTGGTTGAGCGATGGGAAGGACTGGATCAGTGGCGGTGTTGGCCTCTTTGCTTGTCTTTGCCGCCAAGTCGCGAAGTGCAGCGGCAGCTTCGTATTCCAATTCCATGGTCTTGTTTCGCTCCTCGTGGTCGAACTCACGAGTGAACTCCATGAAGACTTGCCTGGCATCCCGGGCTGCGGCCTCCAGTTCAGCATTGGCCTGTCTCAGGGTGAGAGAAATCCAGTCACTTAGGGTTGGCCCCAAGGCGGCGTCCAAGACACAGCGCAATTCCTTGGCCTGTTCTGGGCTATCTGCAATTTTATGGTTAAGACCTCCGAATAAGGTGCAAGCCGCTCTTGACGAACCTGGAATAGGCTCCCCTGCGTCCGTGAAGGCAACATTTCTGACGGGCACGTGAGATCCAAACAACGGACAGTCCTGCACAGCCGGCTGATGATGCTCAAAGCACTTGGTGCAAACCTCTCGCGCCTCAGAGAAGTTAGCCGTATACGTGGACGTGAGTTCAGGGTATAAGGGCACGAGATCAGGTAGACTGTCCGTATCCGATGACAAGGGGTCGTCGCTCATCTCCAACCCCTTCAACGCCCGCTGACGAGTATCCATATCCAAGGCCTGCTGTTGTTGGCCCAATTCGTGGTCATCCATACCTGGGAGGGCTTCAGGGGAATGGGTGCGCATGCTGGGTGACAAGATCCATCGGGGGTCGACTGTGGTGACCTCTTGGCCGACAACATGTTCTGCTGGCGTGCCGCCATCAGGAGAATGCTGTTTAAGATAAGTATACAATTCCCAGAGGAAGGATACTCTCCGCACCTGATTGAGCCGGAGACGTTCACTCATAGGGATCATTGGCGGCGGTGTCTGAGTAGTGTGCACCAGGAATCCAATGTCCTCGCCTTGTGGGTGAAGAGGCGACATGCCAGCCATGACTTCGCGCAGTCGTTCGTCGGATGGGTAGCACAACTCAAGGCGCCATGCTTGCTCGGGGTCGTTGGGCACGGCCAGGTGAAAGGTAAACTCATGACAGGAGATAGTGTAGGGCAAGCCGGTGTCGCGGTCCCTAAAAACACGGAACACATTCAACGACGAACTGCGATGCAATCCCTGGCCGCTCGGAAGAACAATCTTGCCATAGTAGTCATGGTGCGGGGCCACCATAAACACTGGATCAACATCGAGGGGCTGGCGGTCAATGTACCTCTGCCACTGGCCCACCACAGCATCTTCAAGGGTAGCAATCGGTCTGCTAGCGTTGAGAGTGGCCACAGGCAACAGAGGTTGACGAAACTGTTGCCGGGATAAGTGCTGTACGTTTTCCAGGGGTGCGAGGAGCTGCCTGCTGTTACTCGGGAGTCGTGATTCTTGCATAACTTTGGAGAGGGACATTGTTTGCGCAAGGATGGGGGACCCAGGCACGAGTGCGTTGCTGTAAGGGCAACCTCTAGGCCCGAGAATCTCAAGGGACTAGTGAGGGGAATCCGAAGAGATGAATAAGAAGTAGCTAAATACAGGAAGATATGCACCTAGCGAGGGGAATCCGAAGAGAAGAAACTCTGAGGATTCCCACGCTAGGTCGTGGGTATAAGTGGCTACTGACTAGTAGCACATGACCGGAGTGATCGGCAGATGTCTTGGGCTTGATCGCAGGCTTGATGCCATTGCATAAGCAACCTGTGGGGTTCCATAGGTGGATTACGTAACTTGGGCCGGTCAACCGGGTGCTGGGTGCCGGATGACCAGGGCCAGGTGCTGGGTGACTGGGGCTGGGCAGAGGTTCCCCTGACATCACCCCCCCCTTGGAATGCAGCGACTCGACACATATGCCGGAGGGAACGAACGTGGACAGAGGGGTCACAGAAAGGGAGGGAATCGAAAGCGGCGTGGGCGATGATCCGAGGTTTCGAGGGGTACTTCTGGTAAAATTCTGCGATGGCCTCGTCGGCAAATACATCGGAGTGCTTCACCCATTGGTTGTGCGACTCGTCATACCCTTTAAACCGGACCATGTACCAGAGGGATTTGTACCGGATCTTTGCGTCGAGGATCTCTTCGACCTCCCACTCGGGTGCATCGCCAGGGACGTCCAGTAGGACCGGAGCCGGTTCGTCATAGCCCGGGCGGCCCTCGAAGAGGTCATCTTCCGCGAGCTGCAACTTCACGACTGGGAACACCGGGTGGAGCCAGGAGAGATGGGGTGGCAGTTCCAGCTTGTACGCACCTCGGCCGACGACCTTGGTGACTTTAAAGGGGCCTAGGCGTCGGTGAGAGAGCTCGGGAGACGGCCGGGTCATTTGGATGTCGGAAGCATCGAGCCACACCCGGTCGCCGACTTTGATGTCTGGCGCAGGGGTGCGTCGGCGGTCGTAGTACCGCTTGTACTCCTCCTTTGCTTTTATGAGGGTGGCCTTCGCCTCGGAGACTCCGGAAGCGATCCGGTCGTGGAATTCGTTAACCAACTCTACTTTCGAACACGGCCCATTTGGCTCGAACCCCATCCGGGGGAGCCGGCCGGTGTCCGTCATGAACGGAACCTGCTGCGTCGAAGAGTGGATGTGGTTGTTGTATGTGAATTCAACGGCCGGAAGGAGTTCGTCCCAGTCATTCTGCTTGTGGTTAGTGAAAAGCCGGATGAACTGCTCCATCTCCTGGTTGATGTGTTCGGTCTGACCATCGGTCTGCAGGTGGTAGGCCATAGAGGTGGCCGGTTTGATCCCGATAAGGCGCCAAAGCTCCGTGGTGAACTCGGCGACGAACTGGGGGCCACGGTCAGAGATGTACTTCTCGGGGGTACCATGGAGCTTCCAGACGTTCCGGTAATACAACCGGGCAGCTCCGACGGCATCCAACCGGGTCGTACACTCCTGACCGAGTCGTAGCCGTGAGCTTCTGGGAGCTCGACTACAAAGTCTACTGAGACCGTGCTCCAACGCTCCTCCGGAATCTTGGTCGGGTGAAGTTCGCCGACCGGAAGCTTCCGGAGAGCCTTGGTGCGGCAGCACAGGTCGCAGGTTGCCACATACCGGCCGACATGTTGGGACATCTGGGGCCACCAGTAGTTCTGGGAGACTAGCTCCAACGTCTTGAAGCGGCCGGCATGCCCGGCAACCTGGGTGTCATGATGCTGCTCCAAGATCTGACGGCGAAGGTCTTTGTCCCGAGGGACAACAATCTTGCCTCGGAAATAGAGCAGCCCGCCTTCGACGTGCCATTTGGCCGACCGGGTGGACCGGGTTCCTTGGGCTTTAAGGAGGTCTCGAGCTGCGAGAGCCACGGGTTCCTCGAGGTCCGGTTCGCCGGCGAGTGCCTCTCGGACGTCCCGCAGAAGGGGGACCTCTGGGCTGGCTACCACGATGCCCTCCAGCGCACAGATCCAGAACAAGGCGGGACTCAGGAGCGTCACATCCGTGTTGTCTGGGCCTGGTCCATGATCCGGACGCCGGGAGAGCGCGTCTGGTTTACCCATAGCGCGCCCAGGCTTGTGGTGAAGCTCGAAATCAAACTGGGACAGGTACAGGGACCACTGCACCTGTCGCCGGTGTGAGCCATCACATTGTGATCGCTCTGGAACGGCACATACGAAGCGGAAACGGCATCGCCAAATAAGGACAGAGCACATTCCCAATCCGACACCTTACACATTGCACTCACATAAAACAGATCCCGACCCTGCACGCACTACAGCAAATCCAACCAGAGACGCACACCCAAGAGAGAAAGCAGAACGGCATGCGTAAAATATTGATTATCTGCAACGCCGCTCGCCGACTTTGCGATCGCCAACTTAAAACGCACGCCCAAGAAGAAAGCGAACAGCGCGCGTAAGATATTGATTGTCTGCAACGCCGCTCGCCGACTCTGTGATCGCCAACTTAAATGCACGCCCAAGAAAGAAATGCGCGTAAAATACTATTGGCAGACGACAGCCGCTCGCGGACTTTCCAAAGTCTGTGCACCCTTCCGTTTCTCCCGCTCGCATGCGCGCCGCCTTTTGTTTTCTGCGCCCTGCCCTGTGTTTTCCCGCTGCACGCCCGACTTTGCGACTCTGCACGCCCCCTTGGTTTTCCTGCTCGCGCTTCACCTCCGCCTCGCGCTTCACCTCCGCCTCACGCTCACCTCCGCCTCACGCTCACCTCTGCCTCGCCTCACCTCTGCCTCGCCTCACCTCCGCCTCGCCTCCCTCCGCTTCGCCTCGCCGACGAAGCCGAGCCAGGCGCCGAACAAAATAAAATTGAGTAGGATATGGTTATGAAGCTCGTGGAGCGGCCTTCAAGAAGGAATAACTCGTTCAAGTCAGGGAGAGTACCAACAAAACGAATAAGGAGAACAAGATCAGGGAAGAACGGCCAACCAAGATGAGATCTAAGGAACGGAAAACTCGCGCATAGGTTCTGGAATGTGGAACTAGGAGCGGAAACCGTTCCCGACACAAGGAGCATGTGTCCAAAGAGCGGAAATCTCACACACAGCCTCCAGGAACAAGGAGCTGAGAGCAGAAATCCTTCCCGACTGAAGGAGCACGCATTCGGCGAGCGGAGAATTCGCGCACAGCTTCCAGGAATGAAGAATTGAGAGCGGAAACTGGAGTGCCATTCATTTATCGAGCGGGTTTCCCACGTGCAGCCCAGGAACGGAGCGGGAACCTCTTTCGAGTCACGAAGGTGGACGGAACTGGTCAAAGGAGCATGTGGCGGTCCCGATTTAGGGAACGGGATGCGACGAGTCGGAGAAGGACAAAGGAATGTGCAGAAGGCAGTGCTAGAGAGTCAATTTCCTATAAATACAAGACGCAGCTACGAATAAAGACATCTAATTTTCCCATCTAAAACTACCAGCGCATCTTAAGTGATACACAAGTACCACCCCCAGGGTACACCAACTACAAAAACAAGGTCTCCAGGGCTGCACCTGGCAGAACATCGACCTGCCACCCTTGGATTGTCCGCCGCTGTACGGACCGCTCAACATAAACAGCATTCTCGAGCACCACACCAGTCATCGCTTGAGTTGTATAACTCCCCGACGGCTCACATCGAACAGAACAGGTATCGACCTTCATCACAGCTCTCAAGAAGCCGACTCCGCTCGTTAGAACTTGCGAACGGAAAGAAGAAGACGATTTGTAGAGAATTTAGTAGGGAACGGACTTGGAAAGAACGGAACGGCAGACGGGAGCGGAGTCGTTGAAAACAAGTTTAGGGCCTCCCAGCGCACGAAGCACCCCAGAAGAGGTCAGAGGACCAAGGGTGGCTGTATACAAAAGAACCGAGAACGGCCCCATAGCGTTTATAACAACGGAAACCGCATCGCATCTAAACAGTCGTCCGCACCTCGACAGGATTGTAGAACGGGACGTGTTACAAAATTCAGGGAAGGCTAGACTTTGGGTGGATTCTCCTCCGTACATTAGAATAGTGAACCGTACGACCAGATATTCTCTGGGGCGTATCAAAATCCTCTAAATAAACCACACACATTTCACTGCCACCACAGTCTCACGCAGCGACACCATTATCTCCCCCAAGGACGAACACTCTCTACTTCCCCTTACCACCACCACCTATCGGCACCTAGCAGAGGCGCAGTCATCATCACACTGGTTGAGATCTTGCGACTTCCGGAAATACTCCAGATTCTTGTGGTCGGTCCAGATCTTGATCGGATGCTGCACGCCTTCGAGGAAGTGTTGCCACTCCTCGAGGGCTCGGATGATCGCAGGCATCTCCTTGTCATGGATCTCATAGTTGCGTTGGACCAGACTCAAGCTCTTGGAGTAGAATGCGACCAGATGCCACTTGCCGTCATCGCCCTGTTGAGACAGGACAGTGCTGGTAGCGTAGTCTGAGCTATCCGCTTCCAACCGGTACGGCTTGGACTCATCCGGTAAGACAAGGACCGGCTCCCAGGTGACCGCGTCTTTGATGGCTTGGAATGTGGTCGCCTCGAGTTCAGTCCAAACCCATGGGGCGTGCTTCCCGGTGAGGTTGAACAGCAGCCAGGCGGCGTCCGAGAACACTTTGATGAACCGCTGGTAGAAGTTCGTGAAGCTGAGGAACTGCTGCACGTCCTTCTTGCACTCTGGCATCAGCCAGTTAGTGACACCGGCAACCTTGACCAGGTCCATCTCCACGTGATTGTGAGAGACAATAACCCCCAGGTACTCAATTGACGTCTTTTCGAACTCGCACTTCTCCGGGCGCAGGAAAAGCTTGTGCTCCCGGAGTCGGCAGAGGACTTCCCGGACGATCTCCCAGTGCCGGGTAATGTCCAAGTGTGCGATGAGGATGTCGTCGAGGTATACCATGACGTCTCTGGACAGGATGAGGTCTTGGAAGATGTCGTTCATCATTGTCTAGAAGGTCGCAGGGGAATTGGTCAAGCTGAAGTACATCACCAAGGGTTCAAAAAGGCCCCGGTTCGTCCGGAAAGCGGCCTTCCACTCGTCGCCTTCCCGGATGTGGACATTATTAAAGCCCCACCGGACATCGAGTTTCGTGAAGAACTGGGCTCCTTTCAAACGGTTGATGAGGTCGTTGATCAGAGGGATTGGGTACCGGTTCTTCACGGTCATCGCATTGAGCGCCCGGTAATCCTGTACAAACCGGAGCGCGCCGTCCTTCTTTTTGACGAAGAAGACAGGCAAGGCCATCAGTGACTTTGACGGCCGGATCCGGCCGGTCGCCAACCCCTCCTCGATGAATGTGTTGAGCTCGCGTTGTTTGAGAGGTGAGATCGGGTAGACCTTACAGTTGGCTGGTTGAGGTGTAGCTGTACCTTTATTGCAATGTACCCAGCGACGGTAGGGGGGTACATTGGATTAAAGGCATGGCTTGGCTGGCCAACCGGGGTGTGCCTTTAATGCAATGTACCCTGCCAGCCAATCAAATTAAAGGAAATTAAAGCAAAATAGTACCAGTCCCAGGAATTGAACCCTAGACCTCCAGATTACAATACTATTTTAGGTAACCTGTTATTTCCACTAGACTATCTGACCATTGATATGACTTAAATTTAGATGACCACATATGGTTACCTTGCTTTCTTATTGGACACTGCTAATACCCAGACCTAGGGCAGGCAAGCTGCCCTAGGTCTTTGACATTGTTTTTACATGCTTATTCTGTGTTGTTTTATGTTTAAAAATCCTTCAACATTTTTTTTTCAATATCCCTGGGGCCTAACACTAACCAACCCTAACCTCTAACCCCTAACTCTAACCTCTAACCCTAACCTCTAACCCTAACCTCTAACCCAGACACTAACCCCAAACACTAACCAAGCCCCTAGCGGGGCTGAACAGGCCAGCACATGCTAATTATGTGTTTGGGGACACATAGTATATACCCATCAATTCAATGTTTGCTATCTCTTCCTTAGTCTAGTGGTTATGGTGTGTTATATCCCGAGTCGAGGTCGGATGACCGGATGCCGGCCGGTCGTTCGGAAACCGGTTACCGGAAGAAAGTACCGGACGATAACAAGGTGACCGGTCGGCCTAGGGAAGACGCAAGCACCACAAAAGAGGTGTATAGGGTGAGCGTTACTATCTGGCCAATTGAGCGGAGAGGATAAGAGGTAGACGTCCGGATGAAGTCCGGACGAGAGGACTCAAGGAGCCAAGCAGAGGATAAGGGGCTAAGCACGTTAATTATCAAACTGAAGAATACAGCATAGTACATAGGGTTTAAATACGTAGACATACGTGTCACTACTATAAGTAGTAGTATCAAAGCAAAGTCCAAATTAGGAGATAGAAGTTCGAGTCGGACAAAGCGACATCTAAAACTGGAAGTTGGAATCGTATGGACATACGGATAAACGGGAAACGCTCAGTAATCCTTCATTGCGTAAAAACCCGTTCCGAGCGGCAACCGGGTCGACCGGTTGCCGGAAGTCCGGAAGGACGGCCGGTCGAGTCCGGCCAAAAGGGAGAATACCGGCGAGGGCCGGGTGTGTGTGTGCACGGATATAACAGTATCCCCCTCTTGGGTTCCTCGCCCTGAGGAACACCAAGATACCGGTCGAAGACCGGTTGCGTAATGCGGTGGAATTCTGCATGGTGGATGAAGGAAATGTGAAAAAAGAATATGGCTAAAATTTTGTCGCCTGAGTGTCGTGAAAAAAGACAGCCTGACGGGCCGCCGGGCCGGCGGCCCGAAAATCGAT
>JARJLF010001986.1:0-54085 GCA_029378395.1 Mycena leptocephala | reverse complement strand
CATTGAGAGAGACAGGCATTCAGTTCGGGCTCCTGAATTCACTTTATCTGGCGCCACTCTGAAAGAGGTAATTATAAAGGATGGCGTAAGGTCCAGTTGGATAAGTTGGTGCACTCTGAATTAGATCAAGCAACGCACGCAGGCCGAGAGAAATCCGCACAGTAGGTCAAAGATGGGGCCAATAGATATTTTGTAGTTCTGCGGGTTGGTGGGGAAACTGCGATTGCTGAGATATAATAATAGCCCGCATAACTTCTACGTATCAACATTGGGACAGGTCAGTTTGAGTATTCATCCGAGACAGGAATTGGGAGAGCGCTGGAAGAGATCAAATCATAAATGAGGCTGGGAAACACTGCGGAAGGTAGAACCTAGGAGATCGAATAAATTATCATGAAATCCCCTGAGACCACAGATGAATTCGGGATCGCCGAGAGCAAAGGCATCCAGACAAAAATAATAATGTGGTTGACCCAGACCAGAAAAAAAGGAACGGGATAAAATGGGAGGCACTGGACTCAAGTCCAAAGGTAGAGAATAGCAATGTGGTTCACGGCTTCCACTGACCCGTTTCGAGGATTCAGGGAGAGGTCAGGGAGAGGTTGGTTTCGAAGAGTTCCGAATATCCGATCCGCAAGTGGTGCTGAACCCGCAGTAAGAATACAGACCATATTTTGTAAACCCAAGAAGCTAAAATTCAAGAGTCGGGTTTTTTGAATGCTGTAAGAGAATTGCAGCGAGATGGAGGACGTAAGTAGGATGACGACGCTGTGGCGGTGTATGCACAGCCGCTGATCGCTGCCTTCACCTTTCTTCAAACTTGAGACGACTCTGCATTCAAGCGCGTCTCTGTGATTGGTTATCGTTACAGTGGCCTCCTCTCGTCCCGAATGACCGCTCCCTCCTGCTTTATGGTCTGACAATCCGCGCGTCATGGTAGAGACTGCCGCGTGTCGTTTGCCTCGGTCTCTACCTCCATTCCAGGCGTGGACGCGACGTCTCGCAGGTTGGGTATGATATCGGTGTGTCGTCTTTGTCCTTTTGTCGTGTCATACGTACTTACGAGTGGACTGCAGTAACGAGACTCATCGTCGTAATCCTTCACGGCGTCGCTCTGCACCCACCTCGCCGAATCAGTCCCTCGGAATTCTATTGCTGCAGATGCCCTCGGTGCGTTCCCTGCCTCTCCTTTCCTACATGTACTAATCACCCGTCACGTAGAATTCATCCCACAAGGCTACCGCTACACCATCCCCGCCAACATCGGGCGCCAATCTCTGCCTACTCCGCATCGTACACTGTTACCAAATGTCATCCTCTGTGCCTTCTTCGTGCCCATTCCTCTCCCCATTCGTGCGCGCTTTGGCTACCTCATGGCGCTCACGCCCCTCGCGCTGGCTCTTGCCCCCGCGTTCGTACATCTACTTTGCCGCCTCGCTCTCCCGCATCGTCCATCGCGGCGTGAGAGCTGTGCAGACCCTCTTCATTCTCATCGATCCGACATCCGCGCGCGCTCTTGCACCATGCGGATGGCGAATTCCCACCTCATTCCGGCATTTGGACACGCAGACGACGCTCAGCTTCGCGTTCTCGGTGCGCTTGCCTTTTTGGCTTCTCCGCGCTCTTTGCGTTCACGCAGAGGCTGAAGCCGCTTTTCTTTGTGGCGTTGTGTGCACACCTCGCTCCCTCCCCTCCCTCTTCGCCTTCGCCGGGGTGCGCTTGCCGTAGAGCAAGCACAACTCACCTTCCTCCTCCTCATGCGCGAATGGGAGCAACAAGACGCGTTGACACCTGTGAAGCAGCTGCGGCTGCTACCTCCCCGCGCTTGCGCATCTCGTGCATGTGCAGCTCGCGTGTCTCGTGCGCCTGGCGACGGTGGTGGATGGAGACAGAGAGGCGCACAGATGGGGATGGGATGACGATACAGATGCAGGTTGACGAAGACGGAGAAGGGTGCGGACGGGGATGGGAATGCAGATGGAGAAGAAGTGCAGGTACGTGCACAGGTGCATCCTCCCCCTCGTCGAGTAGGCTTACGCTGTGGTTTGGCGCCGCCACAGGTACGGTCGAGGTGGGGACGTACCCTCTCCCTCTTCCCACCCTTCCGTTGTCTCCTCTTCTCCACCCTCGCCCCCGCCTAGGGAGAGTGCCGATGCCGGCGTCCACCTGGTGTGGTACGGGACATGCAGGCTTCGAGCTGCGCCGGTACGCGTGTGCACTCGCGCACTCGCCAGTGCTGAAGAAGCGCGTGTGGGTACGGGTACAGGTGCGAGCACATCCCCTTCCTCACCGTCTTCCTCGTGATCCCCCTTCTCGTGCCGCTGCGCGCGGCTGGCGCAGTATGCATACACGCTACGCAAGGGACGTTGATATTGAGGCGGGCGTGTACGCCTGTGCGTGGGGTACACCCCCTCGTTCTCGCACTCGCGCTCGTCATCGAGCGATCGAGGTGGGATCTCCATGGGTATCCGCAACGGTGTCGTTGTCCCGTAGATCTGGGTATACTTTTGGGTTTGGATGAGCACTCGCACGAGGTGGAGGTGCGGATGGAGATGGAGAACTCACGCGGGTACGTTGTGGTGCGCGTACATACTGCCCTCCACTCCCTCGCACTCGCTCCTATCTCACTATCTTTCTCTTCAAACTCGGTCGGATCCCTGTTATCTGCACCATTTGATGTATGTCCGACCTCCCATCCCCATCCACGTACGCACGGCCATCGCGCTCAACGAGAGAGGTAGTTAAATTCGGATATGATGTCTGTCTTTTATTCAATTACTGCTCATTTTGTGCTAAATCGTTGAAATAAAATTGATAAAATTCAGCGCTGGCTATCCTTGAAGGTTAAATTGGGCGGGAATCAAAAATGAATTAAGTTCAGCTCTGGGTGTCCGTGCACAGCACTAGTACACGGCCGCTGATCCTTTCTCTTCTGCCTGTTCTTCTGTCTTGTGTCTTCCTGCAGCCTACTCTTTCTTGCACTCCGTCTGAAGCACGGGGTCATTCCACCGCGGGTAATTCCGCGTCCTGACCCGACTTCTTCCTGTTCTCTTACCGAGTCTTGAAAACTCTCCATCTGCAATTTCTTTCTGGCTTTCTTAGTACGCGACGGTGACCTCTCCACTGCTTCTTCCTTGGCCTATCTTGGTTTGGTTTGTACCTCTGACGAGATAAATTTAATACGAAACCAGATTTCCGCTTACTGTAAATCTTGGTTTGAATGAAAGCAAGAAGACCAAAGCGTCAAATACTTGTTTGTCCGCCATTTCCAGATTCAAGATTCAATATTCTAGAATCCTCACCTCGTTTGAGAGGCAGTATGGGAATACAGTTGAAAGTGAAGTTGTAGCGCTGCCATCGCTCTTTCTTTGAGCCCAAATATCCGCCTGTACCCCGGTCGATGCTAAAGCCTGCCAGTGGCTGGATGATTACTCAATGTTCAATGGACCTCGACATCGCACTCTCCTAGGCTTCGAAATTGCTCTGCATTTGTTTTTGTTAATGGCTTCAAGTCCATCCTGTCGCGTTCAAATCTGAATCGGCTACTGCCAGTTTCTTCGAGAACTCACATCCTGCCGTCTTGACTCGTAGTTATTTGAACACTGACATTCTCCTTAACCCTGTCGATTATGTTCATTGTCCTATGGACTTCTACGTTCTTTTTTTTTGGGGGGGGATCTCCGTCTTCGCATTCGCTGACTTCGACTCACCAGAACTTGAATACGGGTTTCGTCACCATTTGACTTGTCCTCCACTTCACGGTTCCAACTTGGTTCCAACTCTGACTCTGACATCGCCGTGGCACATTTTCGCGCTTCCAGACCTGGAATGCGGGCCTCAAAAAGTGAGTAACGAAGATAATGTAATTAGGGTGGTTTGTATTGGCAGCGCAGCGCGGTAAGTCAGCTATATCTTGATTGTTGGATGCTCCCAGATTTAATGACAGTGGTTCTCAGGTCGAAGTCTACAACCCTTGCATCGGATTTGGTACTGGGAATCCGAGTGGAACCAACTTGCAAGTCCCGAAGCTTCTCAAGTCCAGGTCAGTTCACTTTATTTGCGGTGTTCATATTGCATGGCTTGACCCTCATCGCGACGGGTGCAACAAAGGTGGGGGTCGATGATGGAAGGAAACAAAGTGTCTTTATTACCGCTCCCCGTAGCGCGCCATTGTGGTTAGAAAACTGGTAATATCGCAACTTACATACAGGGATCCGGGATATATTGATGGTTGCGGAACTTCAGCGGAAGTGTTAGTTGATTCTGCCAGGACGAGTTCAGAAAGCTCCCTGCAAGATTAATCATTGCATTAACTTCACCGGTGACAAAATGTTCAATAGGCTCAATGACGACCTATATCATCATCTTCAGATCGTATGAGGAACAATAGGAAAAATGAAAAATAAACAAAATATTTACTCCGTCGCCACCTGGTAGCAAAGTGCCGTCTCAATGATTTTCGCTGGTCTGATCAAAAATAAGGTCAGCTGGGAGCACAAATGCACAGAGAAGGTATGCATACAATCACCGGTAAAGCTCAGCGGGGAGTACCACCCTCGATATCACCTCTAGAGTTCGGTCGACCCGGTAAGTTCGATCCACCTTTCTAGGAGAGACGTAGTATGTAGCTCCCGGATTTCGAGCACGGTCCATCAAGTCTCGTTCTTAAGACATTAATATTGATTTGTTTCCAGCCGAACGGACGGAAGAGGCACTTAAAATAAACTCCGCGTGAATGCTGTTTCCGCTCTGCGTGAACATTCAGGGTCTTGATCATTCCTTGAGAACGGCAAGGAAACTGCGCTTCATTGGGCAATAATGTGCGTAGATGCATACTATCTCGGGAAGCAGATGCCGTCGGTGTATATCCACACCAAGCCAGCACGCACCAAATAGCGTTGAATCGGCAAGAGTATTACTGTAATACTTCATCATTCACGAGACTGAAATAAATACCTCGTCCTCTAAAGTAGAGTCTCAGCGCAACGCAATCTTGCAGCCCAACTGGGAGGGAGCCTTGAATAAGTTCCGTTGCAGTGGCCCGTGCAAGGATTGAGTCTTCTGGATTGGCGGGTATAGTTTCAGCGAAATGGGACGGTGCATACGCATGAGTTCTAATCCATTGACTCTGTATCCGAACAGTTTCTACCGAGCTCAGCGTGTGGGGTTTTTATACCGGAGAGTGTGGAAGGGGGCAAGGAAGCGCTTGTTCTGGACTGGAGTTGGCGCGATTGCAGAGCTAGATAGAGCTGGATAATCTTTATTTTAGGACTCGCGCGTCAACGCGCATGCGTTTGTGACAAAAATAGCGAGGACTGGCATGGATGGTGTAACAGAGGTCGATGTCGAATCATACCAGAAACAGGATTGCGGAAGGCAGAATCCGAGGAAAATGCGGGATCAGCGGTGCGGCTACAGATTGCCCAAAATGTACTCCAAAGTATGGATACGTACAACGATAACGAGGCGACCCCCCCTCCCCCCCCCAAGAAAAAAGATAGAGCAACAAGTTTGATTCCCAAGAGGAACCCAGGTGCCTTAGAGTCCGCTACGGAGACTAGTTCTGAGAGACGAATATCCCAATTCGCAAAATTTTAAGGCTTCAACCATTTAGTTTTCGTTTGTGGACCCAGGCAAAACAAACGGAAACGGTACATGAACAGTTTTAAACCGTTTTAAACGGTTTATAAATGGTATTTTTCAGGGCAGTTCACTCGTGGAGAGGTCAAATCAAGTAATTTGACCATTCTGAACATGCAGACAACAAATTGATGTTATCTGTTGACCCCGAAGTGTACCAACATCTGCGTGGGGTGAGACAAGGGTGGAATTCCGGTGCGTCATTTGCCCTGAAGGCCGAACGTCATCAAAACGCGCACTAATTTGGAAGGTCCTGCGTGTCGGTGGGCGGTTCTATGCTCCGGGACTCTGGGTGGGTTTCTAAACCACGTATCGCCCGGGCTGGCAGGAATTTCTGCATCAGAAGACAACCTCCAATACGTGGTAAGTTGTCAGATTCTTGACGACCGTTTAAACCATTTAAAAACGGTTAATAAACTGTTTGCTACCCCGGGCAAACTAAACGGAAATAAAAATGGTTAAAACCGTTTGAAAACCTTTACAAACGGAAACGGTTGGAGCCTCAACTCTTATCGTTCTGGCATATTTAAATACTGATGTGTTATTCCCGTTGGACAATAATTTGTATTTCTATGTAACCCGAAGGAGAAGCTACTGAAGAGGGATATATATTAAGGTGGGTGAAGAATAAGGTTGAATCTAACAAAATGGCACGGGGAAATACTCCGACATGTGGGTTCAAGGCTGGTATGTTAGATGCCAACGGACGTGGGACCGCGGAGCTTTTTCACACGCGGCAATCAGAATGAAGGAGAGAACATCTTACGAGCTAATCAGTGATTCGGACTTGAATTGACAAGGGTTGCACATCACAAGTTATTGCTACAAAATATTCCGGGAGGTACAGTATGTAGGGCGATATATCCCAGCTTCAAACACCGATATGGATAAATGGAACCCAGTGGGAAAACGATTTATAGCCACCGGACTCCTCGCGAAGCTTCCGAATGGCCAAATGCAACGCCTCTGCTGCCCGGGCCGGATTCGGTGGCGTCACCTTGAATAGATGCTCATAAACATTGCTGGCAACTTCTGGTGCCTCATTGTCCATAATTGCCCACATGGCCGCGATTATGCCCCGATAGCCCGCTAGTTGCATCCCGGCTGCAAGATGGACCGACTCCTCTTCGAGGCTCTTATCACCGGTTGCTGTCTGGCATGCGGAGAGAAACGCGAGATCGGCATGGGGAAGGGCTAGTTGGATGATACTCGAGAGTGTGAGGTGTTCGCTTCCAGCAAGGAGAAGGGCACTCTGGGTTGGGTCAGACACATTCTGTACACCGTGGCATGCAAAGTGCACCCAGTTAGAATCTCTCATTCCTTGTTTAACACGTTCCACGGTCGCGGTATGTTCATCCAATCGCAGAACAGGCAGTTTTCCGTGGGCAAACTGTTGAATACGATCAATTTCTTTTCCGGTTCCTGGAATGGGAGTCTGTCCAATTGCGGTTGGCTGAGCAACAGCTAGTAGTTGGAGCACCTTCTGCTCCTTGGAAGGGGAACGAAAGCCTTCGATCAGCGCAGTTAACGAGGGTGTATAGGAAGAAATCACGAAATCGGAGAGTTTCGAGCCAAAGGCATCATCCACTCGATACAGGCCTGCAGCATGAAGAGGGAGAAAAGCAAAAGGACCTGTCGGACACCACCAGATACGGGGAAGATGCTCTTTTGCTGGAGTCTACAATAGGCCAGTAAATATTAAAGTGTTACCTGAAATCAATTACTCACCGTAATACCAAGTGCATGGAGGACAGGCTTAGCAACTTCTTTCCAGAGCTGGGCCAGATTGTTCGCAAATTCATCTTCGGGATCAATTTGTCCTTCTTGCCTCATGAACAATCTTTCACTCCGCCCAACGAGATCCCCGAGGGATTGTGCCATGCTTCCTGCAAGGCCAGGCTTAAAGTCATTCAGAGGGATATGCATGACCTCATTATCAAGGCCAGCCATGAGAACCAGAGCATCACATTGGTTGCCAGTGATATTGAGAATAACAACAGGCCCTTTCTGTGCTGCTGGGGAAAGTTCGGAAATGGTCTTGGGCAATAAGAACCTTTCAAAGCCCTCCAACTGCCGGATCTCTTTCAGAAGCTCTGCTCGTTCATGAGCATTATGGTGAGCTCGATCTGCAACCGATTGGGGTGACAGCTGTGTGCCAGATTGGAATAATCTTGCACTTGGCCGAGTGCCAGACCCCTCCAATTTGGCAGAAAGTGAGACGAGCCGATGAGCAAGTGTGGGGTAGCTGTGCTTGAGGGCATGCACTGGGGAACGCAGGTTGAGCAACTGGCGCCATATGACAGAACGGCCCTGCTCCAGCCATTCCACTGCCTTCTCGGCTTGATCTGAGGCAATAGCAACTGCGGCTGCATCTCTGACCACCTTTCCCGCCCTCAAGAGGTGCTGATGTCGATCACTGATGGATAGGCCAAGCCATGCAAGCTCTGGTAGGAGGTCAAGGGCTACCTGGTAAGCCTCCATGAGTGAGGAGTCTTCTCCGATCCTTGCGTGTCGTGCCCACAGTGAGGCAGCACGAAACCGGATATGGGCAGGACCTGTTGTTGAACGGGAAGCCAAACCATAAACAGAAATTGCCTGTTGCAGAGTGGCATGGTCACCGAATCGCTTAAAACGACGGACAAGGGCATTTCCAAGATTGTTCAACAAGGATGGCTTGTCCGGGTGGCCATCTGGAGTCAGAAGGACAGCATCCTCATGCATTGACACAGACTTGTCAAGATCGTTCAAGTCATTGAGTCGCTCAAAGCGACGGGCAAGGGAGTTTCCAAGATTGTTCAACATGGATGGCTTGTCTGGGTGGCCATCTGGAGTCAGGTGAACAGCATCCTCTCCCCTCAACACAGACTTTTTGAGATCGTCCAAGTCCCTGAGTTGCTGACTGCGATGGACAAGGAAGTGTCCAAGATTGTTCAACATGGATGGCTTGTCTGGATGGCCATCTGGAGTCAGGCGGACGGCATCCTCTAGCATCAACACAGACCTGTTGAGATCAACTAAGTCACCGAGCCGCTCAAAGCGACGGAAAAGGGAGACTCCAAGATGGCTCAACCTGGATGGTTTGTTTGGGTGGCCATCTGGAGTCAGAAGGGCAGCATCCTCTCTCATCAACACAGACCTGTTGAGATCACCCAGGTCACCAAGCTGCTCAAAGCGACGTAAAAGGAGTTTCCAAGATTGGCCAACCTGGATGGCTTGTTTGGGTGGCCATCTAGAGTCAGGCGGCCAGCATCCTCTGCCATTGACACAGACTTATTGAGATCACCCAGATCACCAAGCTGCTCAAAGCGACGTAAAAGGGAGTTTGCAAGAGAGTTCAACATGGATGGCTTGTCTGTGTGACCATCTGGAGTCAGGTGGGCAGCATCCTCTTTCATCATCACAGACTTGTTCAGATCATCCAGCTCCCCGAGCCGCTCAAAGCGACATAAAAGGGAGTCTCCAAGACCGTTCAATATGGATGCCTTGTCTGGGTGGCCATCTGGAGTCAGGTGAACAGCATCCTCTGCCATCAACACCGACTTGCCGAGATCACCCAGGTCACCGAGCCGCTCAAATCGACATAAAAGGGAGTCCGCAAGGTTTTTCAACATGGATGGCTTGTCTGGGTGGCTGTCTGGAGTCAAGCGGACAGCATCTTCTTCCATTAACACAGAATTGTTGACATCATCCAAGTCACCGAGCCGCCCAAAGCGACGTAAAAGGGAGATTCCAAGATTGTTCAACATGGATGGCTTGCCTGGGTGGCCATCTGGAGTCAGTTGGACAGCATCCTCTGACATTGAGACAGACTTGTTAAGATCGTCCAAGTCACCGAGTCGCATAAACCGCATTAAGAGGGATTTCCGAAGATTGTCCAACATGGATGGCTTGGCTGGGTGGTCATCTGGAGTCAGCCAGACAGCATCCTGCATCACCGAGACACACTTGTTGATGTCACCAACATCACCTAGTTGTTCAAAACGGTGTAGTAATTCAATGCCAAGATCTTCCAGAGAACTCGCATTCACTAGTCCGTGGCGCACTGCATCATCATAGGCACAACCTGCTTGAATCAGCGCATCTGTCATCTGGGAGACCTCCCACTGCTCTAAACAGATATCACCCAGGACTTTCAGAAGTTTGCCCCGGTGCTCGTTGAAAGGAGAGAGGAGGATTCTTTCATGCATTATCCAGAGCTCTTGGGGATCCAGCTGATTTTTGCTGGCTGAATCACCACGCATCTGCTCCAAACGTTGAACTATTGCTTGGGTGGTTAAAGACCCAACTGTGGGCATCTCAGCAGACATTTTCACACAATGATTCAATCTATCTCTTACTTTGAATTGGAGGGATATTTTGCCCAGCAGGATTCACTGGCTCTTGGGTCGAAATTACGATTGAGAAAGCCGCGGTCAAGTTGAGTAAAGGACCATCAGGGTTCACTTTCACAATGGCTTGGCGGAAGGCTACACGATCTTTAGTCAGTGGTTTATCACACGGACGGTGGACACACGCTTTCGCCGTTCCCCAGAAGAAAGAGCTTCCCCATGTGCAATCTCAATTGAGCCAACAAGTCGAATACCTTGAGCTTTGCGCATGATTGTTATCCAGAAAGTGGGCGTGTATGCTGGGCTGTCGGAGAAAATCAGCTGCGGGACAGTTCGGCTGAGAAAGGACACGCACACGTCGCAGTCAAACTTAAATGTCCAAGTTGAAGAATCCTGGGTATGCCCCCCATCCACCAGTGTAGTTTGCTGAACTATGGTTTCGTCCACTACGAGCTGAGCAAACATTTGCATGTCTGTTGGAAGATCGGGATGTTCATTGACAGGTGATGTAACACGGATACCTAAGTGCCGTCGATGATTAGCAAAATATTCCGCGCCAGGCATAGGTAGGGAATTACTATGGAGATGGATGCTGTTGGAGAAATCATTTCTATGAGTAGTTGCAGTAGGGGAAAACATGCATGCTCACATCCTTGACATGATGGGGTGTGGTCAAAGACGGCTACAATTCAGTGGAATATATAGCACACACCACGAGGCGCACACACAGCCTCACAGCAGCTGTGGTGCTAATTAAAACGCTTGATCAATTGATCATGACAACACGCTGTTGCTGGATGGATCGATCCGTGCATACTGTGACTAACCTATACCCTGAGCATCTCAGAAGCTGTACGACAGCTATTAAGTCAGTAGTGTCAATCGAGAATATACATACAGAGCGATGGTATACTACGCAATAGTGACACCAGATCTCGAGCGTCTCAGTGTCGAAGCTGTCCGAGGCGCCCATTATGGTACTGTTTCTGCTGAGGTCGGAGAACGTCCTCGAACCCTGAAAGAGACCGTGGAAGAAGCCTGCAGAAGGTCGAAGAACCACTGCAACGAGACCAACTTTCAATGCGGCGCGAATAGATTCATGCGTCTGGACTTCGAACTCAGGCTGCTTGCACGAAACGGCGCTGGAGGGGCAAAGAAGCGCGCTGAACCTGCGCCTAGCCGCATTGAGTGTAGGACAACTGCGCTGAAGCAGTAGGGCAACCGCGTTCCAGGAGGGATGAATTTAAAAGACGCGGCTCGTGTGATGTCATTACCACGTGGGTCAAGGAGACCGGCGCGGTGGATCTCGCCCAACGCAGATCGCTGCCTTCACCTTTCTTCAGACTCGACGTCATCGATGGACGACTCTCTGGAATCAAGCACGTCTCTGCATTTGGTTATCGTTACAGTGGCCTCCCTTCGTCTGGAATGACCGCTCCCCGCCTGCTTTATCGTCTGAAAACTCGCACCCGTGGGGAATGTCTACGACTGTGCCGTTTGTCCACCTCCGTTCCAGGCGTGGAACTTGTGGGTGTCTCTATTCCCTGATACAAGGATGGTCCTCGTTCATCTGCTCCTGGCAAGGACAACCTCAGCAACGACTCGCAGGCTGGGTGTGATATCAGTGCCTTCAGTGGTGTCGCTCTGTATACACCTGTCCACTAGATCTAATCCTCCGTGTGTCCCCTGCCTTCATCCTCTCCTTGATGTACTAAATACCCTTCACATAGACTTCATCGCCCAAGGCCACCGCTACGACGTCTTCGCTAACATTGGGTGTCAATCTCTGCCTGCGTACTTCTAGCCCAGCAGCATCAGCCTCCCCTTCGCGTCGTCCCCTCTGTGCCATCCTCCACCGGCGCCCAATTCCTCTCCGCATTCGTGCGCGCATCGACTGCCTCATGGCACTCACCTCCCTCTCGCGCTGGCCCTCGCCCCCGCGTCCGTAGATCCACGTCGCTCCCGCATCGCCCATCGCCGACTTCCTCCTCTCATCGAGCATGCATACCCTCACGCGCTCTTGTGGCTTGCGGACGAGCCTTATTCCGGCATGCGGACACATAGACGACGCTCAGCTCGGTATGCTCGTGCTCGTTCGTGCGGAGGCCGCTTTTGGGGGCACTGGGTGCGCACCTCGGTCCCTCACACCGTCCCTCTTTGCTTTCGCCGGGGTGCACTTGCTGTGGAACGCGTCCTAATCCTCCTCGTACGCGAGTGGGAGCGCTGCGAGACCTATGCACGCCTGTGAAGCAGCTGCGGCCGCTACCTCCCCGAATCAGCGCATCTTGCACGCCCACCTCGTGGATCTCGTGCGCCTGTCGGTGGGGTGGAGATGACGAAGCGCGCAGATGGGGATGGGATGCCGACGCAGATGCAGATGCAGATTTGATGAAGACGGAGAAGCGCGCAGATGGGGATGGGAATGCAGATGGAGATGGAGGTGGAGGAGTGCGGTTGCCGGTGTGCGTACATTCTTCCCTCACCCTCAGGCTTAGTCTGCGGTTTGGTACCCTCTCGCTCTGCCCACCTGCTCTCGTCCTGCCCTCCTTCGCCCTCGTTCCCGCCTTCGCCCACACCCTCGCCCCCACCTTACTCCTCGTCCCCGTGATGCTGGCGTCGACTTGGTGCGGTATGGATGCGCTTGCCGCGAGCTGCAGCGGTCTGTGTACGCACTCGCGCACTCGCAGTGCTGGAGAAGCGCGGGTGCGGGTGCAGGGGCCCGCGCGAGCACATCCCCTTCCTCACCGTCTTCCTCGGTATCGCGCTCTTCGTACGCGGCCGGCACAGTGCATACGCACTACGCAAGGGACGTTGATATCGAGGCGGGCGTGCACGCCTGTGCGTATGGGGCCAGCGCCCTCGTACTCGTACTCGCGCGGGTCATCAAGCGATCGAGTGTTCGAGGCGGGGTGTCCGTGCATATCGCCGCTGGCGTCGCTGTCTTCCTACACGGATACCGAAGGCACACGTTTCGCAGATCTGGGTATACTTTTGGGTTTGGATGCGCACTGACGTGTCCGTAGAGGCGCAGATGGAGAACTCACGCGGGTACGTTGTGGGTACGCGTACATTCCGCCCGCCCTTCCCTCGCACTCGCTCCTATTTCTCTCCTCAGTCTCGCTATCTTTCTCTTTAAACTCGGTCGGATCCCTATTTTCTGCACGATTTGGTGTATGCCCGGCCTCCCATCCCCCATCCACATGCGCACGGCCATCGCGCTCAACGAGACAGGTAGTGATGATGTCTTTCTTTTATTCTACTACTGCTCAGCGCTCATTTTGGGCTCGATCGTTGAAATAAAATTGATACAACTCAGCGCCGGCCATCATCGAAGTTGCGAACCAAAAATGAATTAAGTACAGTTCTGGTGGTTGCGTGCAGAGTAGGGTACACAGCCACTGATACTTTCACTTTTCCGTCCTCTTCCGTCTTGTGTTTCTTGGAGCCCACGTTTTCTTGCACTCCGTCTGAAGCACGGGGCCATTCCACCGCGGGTAATTCCGCGTCCTGACTCGACTTGTTGCTGTCCCCTCACTGAGTCTTGACCTCTCCATCCGCAATTTCTTCCTAGCTCTCTTAGTACGCGACCTCTGCACGGAGGGGCAACCCACACCGGAAAGTGTGACATCACGCGTCACACTTTCCGGTTGCACTGGGGGAAGCAAGGGGGAAGGGCTTCCCCCAGACCCCTCTCTTTTTCGCTGTGCTGCATTTTCCGCTGGCGCGGGGCCATTTTCGCTGCGCTGCTCTTTCCGCTGGCGCGGGGCCTTTTTTTCTTTTCTTTTTTGGTCAGCGCAAATTGAATAAAACTGTGTTAACATTCCGGGTACTGAATCTGGAGTTCAGTCTTTCGGGCGCCGGCCCGGACGACTGGGGTTTTCCACCCCGGACCCCGACCGCTTGCCGCTAGGCCCACTGCGTGGCGCTAAAAAAGAACAACGCTGTGAGGATCGAATACAGGATCTTCAAAAACATAGTGTACCAACTGAGGCACAGACATTACCACTACACCAAGTCACTTTTTTCTGAGTGATGAACGTTAAACCTTTTCTTTTTGTAAACGGCGTCAAGTTCGGCCCGCGTGTGTACAGTCATGTCGCGTTCAACCGTAGATTACTTTCAGTGTCCTATGGACTTCTACGTTCTTTTTTTCGGGATCTCCATCTTCGTATTCGCTGACATCAATTCATCAGGACTTGGAAATACGAGTTTCGTCACCACTTGACTTGTTCTCCAATTCACGGTTCCAACTCTGACTTTGACATCACCGTGGCACATTTTCGCGCTTCCAGGCTTTCGAATGCGGGCCTCAAAAAGTGAGTACCGAAGGCGATGTGATTAGGGTGGTTTGGATTGGTAGCGCAACACGGTAACTCAGCTATGTCTTGATTGTTTGATGCTCTCTCAGGTTTACTGACAGGGGCTCTCAAGTCGAAGTCTACAACCCTTGCTTCGGATTTGGTACTATGGATCCGAATGAATCCAATTTGCAAGTTGCGAAGCCTCCCAGCTCCAGGTCAGTTCACTTTATTTGCGGTTTTTATATTGTTTGGCTTGAACCTCATCGCAATGGGTGCAAAAAAGTGTAGGTCAATGATGGAAGTTGGATGGAAGGAAGTGAAGTGTCTTTGATACCGCTTCCCGTAGCCCGCCATTGGGGTTATAAAAGCGAAAATATCGCAACTGACACGGACCCGAGCTATCCCGACGCTGTGGAAGAGGTAGTTGATTCTGAAAGGAAAGATTTCTGCACGTATCTGCCTCCAAGAAATATTGACTATACCGAAGAAAAAGAAAGAAAGAACCTGGATATTGCATTTTATAATGAGCTCTGGGCGCAGGAGAGATATTACCGTACCATCGGTTACCAAATGTTGAATAGGTTGGATGACAAGGCTTTAACATTATCGTCTTCAGTTGAACTGTCGTCTAAACGGTGTCAAGTCCATTGAATGCAATCCACATAGACAAATAGACACGCCATTGCGAGCGAGATCGGAAAATTGTCTCTGGAGTTCAATCGGCGCGGTAAATCTCTAGAAGAAACGTCGTACTTGGTGAATTTCGACACTGTCTATCAGGTCTCGTTCTGAAGACACCAAAATTACTTTGTTCCAACCGAACGCAAGGATCGCGAAGAAACACTCCAAATTAATTCAGTGTGGATTTTTTCTGCTCCGCGTGTTCGGGCTTTCGGGTCCTGAGCCAATGATATTTCACTTCCTGAGGAAATAGTGTGAGAAGATGCATAAGTATCTCGCCAGACGCCGTCGACGTACATCCACACCTGTTTGACCAGTGTGATGCTCGAGACAAGGAATAAACGCCGGTCCGCAATCCACGTCGCGGGGTTCACCATGACTCGAACTAAACTCCGAGTTGAAGAGGAACTGCGGGGTCTGCAGCCAGAGGAGCGTGTAGCGGCAAGCGGCGAGCGTCAGTAAAAACTATCCGACTCACTGCGGTGTGGGTAATCAAGAACTTACTGGAAGATGCATTAGGACCCAGAGATGCATCTCGCGCGCACAGAACTCAAACCTGAACCGAACCAAGTTGATTGGAATAATATGATTCGACCGAGGTGACCACACAGCCGATCCGTGCTCCAATCCGGAGACCGAGAGCTTCCACCACCAAATGTAATTGCAGGCCTTTGTGGCATGTTACACCCCAACGGAACACTTGACCGTGAACTCGACAGGAAGACCAATGAATCGCCCAGCCTCGTGCACCGCAAGACCGAACTTCACCCAGGATTAAGTTTAAAAAACCTTACTCCGGCTTGGGGTCCCGCCACCGGACAAGTTCTGTATAGCCCATTGCAGATAAATAGTAGAAATCCGGCAGGGTTGTGAGGACGGCGCAAAAAATTGATCAGACATACCGGAACAAAGTTCAGGAGACAGATTGGTTGGTTGAAACTCACCACAATAGTGAGCTATTCTGACCTCAATTTCGGTCGAAATATAAGGCCAAAGAGCAAGGAGAATCTCCTCAAATTGATCACAGAGTGCGTGCATTTTTTTGTAGTAACAAAATATCTCTGCCAGTCCAGTACCCACGGAAGCTACATGCGCGGTAATGAGCACCAGTTCTTTTGGGTCCGTACGTCAATGAAAGACTAGAACGAAGCTCGGGGGACGCCACGCTCCAATTCCAGTCCTCCATCCTTACTCGGAGTCACTCAACAGTCCTCCTTCCTGCTTCTCTGCTCTGCTCGTGCTCAAAAATCGCCCACGCCCATGGCCCAGCGTCGATGTCTGCACCCCTTCTCGGAACACAGAGCACAGAACACAGAACACATAAGACGACTCGAGCTCTATCCATTTCGAATCAGACGTCTATGTTCGCCCCAGAAGCGCGTGCGCCCGATCCAATTCATGAAAGATCAAGTGCGTGTGCCTCAGTTCGAGTGGAAGTATCAAGCGCGCGCTCACTTCGTGCAAGCACTCACGCCCCAATTCCAATTCCAATGCAAGTGAAAAAAAAAAAAAATTGGAGAAGAACACCGTTCGAAAGTTACGTCCGCGACCCACTGCAAGTTCAAGGCGCAAAGGATACAATCCGTCCAAAAAAAACACACACATCCAGGACAGATGGATATAGAGAACACCGACTCCCCCAAGTAATTAAGAGCGCAGCGAGGGAAAGTGAAGATACTCAGTGAAACAAGAAAGTAGGAGGAAGAATCGCACCCAACCATGCACACCGCAACTCCCAATAGTCCGAGCGGCGCTTCGGTAGTGAGCACATAATAAAAGGAAGACGAAAAGAGAACGATGTAAAACAGGAGTGCAGCGAAGGCACGATGCCTCCAGATAAAAGCCGACACCGAAAAACGAATGGGAACCTATCTACCGACGCAAGAATGGGTACCGATACCGATACCGATCCACGGGCCGCGGCGCATGCATCCCCAGGACCCGTAAAATGCACGCATTTCGATGCCCCGCATCCACATCGGGCATCCGATTCAGCGTTCCCGAGAATAGCGCCCAGCAAAGCGCGTTTTTATAGGCAGCCGCACTGGGTTTGGCTTGGGGTCCGGGAACACCGTAGAAACAAAGTGCATCCAAAAAATTAAAAGACACACGCATCGGGACCGTACGGCGTGGATTAGCAACACCCGAAACTCAGGAACGAAGCACGAGTGAGCAACTGGCGGCCCCCACTCACCCCACGCGCACTCCACTCGCCAGTGGACGGACGCACGTTCGCGCCTCCAAGATTGGATATAAAAAAGCGGGATGGGCAGAGCGCAACGGATCGTGTCATCGATGCGCCGTGGGTGCGGGGGCACAGCAGAAAACGGGCGCGCGAAGCGACAGCGAATGGAGAGGTTCCAAAAAAAACTCGACTAGAAGAACGCACCAATGCCTGCTGCAGCCAATATGCGTGTAGTCGATCCAGAAGTGCGCGTTGAGGGGGTTTAGCGCGGAGGAGGCGGGGGTGGTGGAGAGGGTGTACTGCGAAAGGGTTAGCGAGGGTGAAGGGTCGACAGGCTGCGCTGCCAGGATGGATCGCCTGCGACACCAAGACAAGATGATGGGAGAACGACGAAGAACTCACTACCCCACCACTAAAAAGTACACAACCGCATACCCCTGCTCCCCAAACCTCGCCACCTTCCTCGCCTTCCGTATTCCCCACCTCCTTGCGAGCGCAGGAAAAAGGCTGTGGCCGAGCACGAGGCGCAGGAACGAAACATGACAACGCTGTACGCCAGCAGCGCGAGGTCTCCGGGGCCTTTGAGGTAGAGCTGTGTCGTATCCACCAACTCGGGGTGCACTACCGCTGCGGAGAGGCGCTCCAGGGCGGAGATGGGGTGCGAGAGGAGGCAGAAGGGCGTGAAGGGGTTGCCGATGGATAGGGGGAGGGACAGGAGGGGAAGGAGGAAGTGCGTCGGGAGCGCGAAAAGCGGGGGGAGGAGGAGCACGCGGAGGGCAGAGGCGGGGTCGACGGCCCAGCGGAGTCAGATGCTCAGAATTGGAGTTGCTGTCTGTGTCGTTGTGAGGGGACACTGACAGCGCAGCCAGATGGTGTGATGGGTTGCTGTGTTATGTAAGCTTTGTATAGAGAAATTGGAAGAGGACGAACTCGAATCTTGTTTTTGGCGTTGAGCGGGCGGTAGATATACTGTACTATTTCGACCAAATGTTCACGGGGTGTCACCTGTCACCTAAGGTGTTCATTTTCTTGGGTGTTCATTCCTCGGCAATCATGGGAAACTTGCCATATATGGTAGTCCGGCGAATGCCGGACCAGAAATTTTGGTGTTTTTCGGCCTATTTGGGCTGCAAAATCCGAATGTCACCGTCACCTAGGCCAAAAATGTTCAGTTCACGACCCTCCGTCACCCATCACCTGAACATTTGGTCGAAATAGTACAGTATCGTGAGGTGAAGCAGGAGAGAATTGTGGCAGTGCATGCACAGCCGCTGATCGCCGGCTTCTCAAAACTCTCTCAATGCTTTTCTCGACATCGCCGGTGCGCGACTGGCTGCGTTCGACTCAGTGTATGCCATTCATATTTGCCTCCTCAATACCTCTCGGATAATTCCTCTCCTACTTCAGTGGTCTGATAATTCACCACTGGGGCGAATGCCTCAAATATGATATTTGACGCAGGCGATATTTGAAATATCGCCCCCCCCTTGCGTTTTCTATGACCTCCGTTCCAGGCGTGGAGCCTTTGGCTGCCACAGTGTCTATTCGCGATATAGCCCGCGCCTTCCCGTCTCATCGGTTTCGGTGACTTGCTGGGTGTGAAATGACAATGCCGACACTATATCTGTGCGTCTTTTTGTCTTCTCCTCACGTTGGGGGCGTACTTAAGAATCCACCACAGCGACGACACACATCCTCGGGATCGCGGTCTCGATACCCACCGTGTCGACCGCACAGATTGTACACGATGTTGTGCAGCGCGGTTTCCGTGTCCAAGCCCGAGAAAGAGTGCTAATCACGCCATTGACATCCGCCTCGGAATCCATCTCATTCAGATGCCATTCGGTGCGTTCCCTGCCATCCACTGCTTCCATAGTGCTAACTGGCTTGTTTAGAGTTCCACCGCCACCGGTATGACATCTGCGAGCACACTGAATGCTGCCCGGTGCTTTACCACCTACAACGTCGTCCGATTACGCCTCCGCTCCCGCGAGCTCCCTAACGACTTCATCAACCTCCTCTCTTTATTCTCCGTCCTCTGCACCTGCGCCTTTCTGCGCCAGTTCGCCTAAATTTCGATTCCCCCAGATCCTCGTCCTCTCCGCGTCCACACCGTTGCTCGCATCGAATAGTTTTTGTGCTTGCGTCGCTGAAGCTCGTCATCTGACTCATCAACCTCCTCCATCTACCTCCCCGCCTCCATCGCGGATCTCATCAGCCTATCGATACACCCCAAGTCGATGCCCTCTTTCCAGCCTGCGTGCAGTCGAATCCCGCACTCTTTCCGCGCGCGGACAGGTATACGCTGCTGCGCACATCGTCTGCGCGCGCTCGGGTTCCGGGTTCTTGGGTAGATGGTGGAGCGCGTGCAGGAGATGGGGTACGCTTGATGTCGACTCTGGAGGTGGAGAACGAGATCGCGACCGCGCACTCGCGCATCTCCGTAGAGATGTCGATGTCGTCAGAGACGGAGATGAAGAAGAGCGGGTGCATCTACAATGCCGATACCGCTCTGCACGCGAGAGGGAGGTGGAGCTGTCGACGCCGCTCCCCATTTGCCTGTCGATATGTCTTGCGCATGCGCATGGAGACCAAGGTGCAGAGACGGGTCTGGACATATGTTCTCCCCATCGCCCTCGCCTTCGGCCCCGTCCTCGCCCTCACCGTCGTCGAGCGCGGTAGTTCTGGCTTCAGCTTCAAGGCACCGCGCTACGCACGCGCAATGGACGCCGAGGCGGGCACCTGTCCGCACGCAAGGAACGTCGATATCAAGATCGGGCGCTCGGGCACCCTCCTCGCCGCCGCTTACGCGCAACTTCCTCGTGCGAGCACGGCTTACGGACACGGAGAACGCGCACATGCACATTGGATCTGGATAGGAGTTTGGGTGCAGGTGCGCCCTCGCACGCCGTTGGAGGTGGGGATGGAGAGTGCGGGTCCAGGTCCGGGTGCGCGTGCGCATAATTCCTCCCCTCGCGGCTGCGGGGTTTGTGCCGCCGCATGCGCACACCAATCCGAGGGACGGCGAGGCGGGGTGCTGGATGTGTTGCAGAGGGCCAGGGCGAGTGCACACCCTTCTTCGGAGTGACGCCGCGAGCGATTGCAGCGCGCGCCAACGATGTCTCATCCTCTCTTTTCGTTTGATCGTTCCGATGTTTGCCTTGCGCCCGTATATGCACGCTCCTTCGCTTCCTGCACTACGGTACCCCTTTCCCGGCATACTTATTTACACCTTACCACGTCTACGTCCCCGTCCACGACCGTCGATGATAAAAGAGAATCCGAGACATATCTCTCTTTCATGCTAGTTCGCGCACCTAAATTTTATGCTCAATCAATGCATGAAAAAGATGACTAAAATTCTAAAGTCCGGCTTCGAATATTTAAATGCCCAAGAGAGGGAGATGTAGGAACTGATCCTTTATCTTCCATTCTCTTGTCTTCCATGGGTGCAATCTTTTATGGGCTCATTCTGAACCACGGAGTCGATTCACTGTCTTTGGTTCGGCTTCTGTGGGCAGAGACTACTGTTTGCTGTCCTTCCCTCTGGTTCTCCGAATCTGCAGTTGTTTCTTTCGTCGAAGTCAGTCTTGCCTGGGTGGTCTTCTCTTAGATGAAGGAATCTCTTAATGATGGAGTTCTTGCCAATACTTTGACCTGTTCTCTCTAGGACTTGAATACGAAACCGCACCGAGTGCCGCTTGGATAATTGATGCTATACTATTATGGGAAGAACAACGGCTATTTGACCGCCTTTGAACATGGCGCATGTCCAAACTCGACCCTCGAGAATCTATGCTAGCTTCAATCCTACCTAGGCCATCGAAGACTTTTAAAATTTCTGAAACAGCTTGTGAAGCAAAATCCATCCCCGACGCCGACCCCGCACTCGTGTATCCCATACACTTCACCACGGAGCTGAAAGCCCCATGGTAGTTAATCACCTCATCCGCAAACCCAAAGTACACAAAGAACAGGAGCGCACACGCAACTGTCGCCCACCGCGGCGTCTCCAGACTCGCCACGCTATACGGGTCCGCGTGTCAATAGATCCCCGGCACCTGCACCACCCTCGAGAAGTTGATGTGCGTGTCGGCCCAGGAGATCCAGGGCGAGGGCCTGACGACGCGCACGTTAGAGTATAGCATGAAGGAGGTGAGGGGGACGGTGAGGAGCAGGTCAATCTACCGTGTTCTACCTATCTTCTTGTATCGCCCAGCCACCCACGTCGCAGTAAACCCTGCAGTGAGGCCCTGTGCTGACAGTGTCTTTCCTCAGTGCACAGTCCTGCGGCGCAGGTGCTCTCTTCTAGTGCATTGGCTGTGTCAAGTGTCGCCCTTCTAGTTCATTAAAGATAACAATTGTGCATCACTGTCGGCTATGATAATGGCCAGCGCACTTCAGATTTTATTCCCGCCGATGCCCAGAATAACTTGAAAGAAACCACTGCCCGGAACATCATCAGGACGGTGACCGGTCCTCATTTTTCTTCGCGCCATCATGATGTTCATTTTCATCTTCACTGACAGGTTCGATTCTCCCCTTGCTTCCCGCCTTCTGCGTTCCACGGTACCTTTCTCAATCTCGCCCAAAGTTTTTGTAAATTGGGTTAGATATTGTGGCTGCTGATGCTCCTCCCTGGCCTTGAAATCATTCCATTAATGTCCGAATTATATATCGAGTGCAATCCAGGCTTCTCAGCCATGAACATCTATCTTCGAAGCCAGGGGCGATTCCGGCTTCTGGCGTACCTATTCTGGGAGAGATGCGCAGACAACTTGCACCGACCTCGGAAGTTCTGTTGGCCGAACGGATGCATGCGCCGAATGGTCAAATGGAACGGTCGCACGGCATTGCAGGTGTGAAATCAAACTCGCCGGATTATTAGGATGTCAATTCAACGGATGCTGCAGTTGGCTTAAAATGATATTGATGTTATATCAGGTCTGCCAAATGATACAGACTATTACTGGTATTTTTCCAATTCCCAGTAGATTCCAGGGACAGAATCATCTTTTTTGCTGATAGGCCACTGGTACGTTCGGGCGCCGAGTTCCATACGCTCTTCCGAGAGAAATACAACCCGAATTCGGCTCCCATATAAATATAGGAAGGGCCATCATCGGAATTTTGATTGTGTGCTGTGCCGTGCTGGCCCTGGATCATTGTTGGGACGGTGAGCTAAGGAGTCCACTGCCTGCAATTCGAGTTCTGCACTCCATGGCAACTCCGAGTCGGCACCTGGCAAGGGGACATGAATGACCAAATGACTATCTTGAAGGCAGGGGATCGCCATTATACACTGCATGGATCCTGTCCTGCATCATGATATCGTGTTGGCCACTCGCCCCTGTTCTTGATTGCTTCTCGACACCACCTCCTTCGAAGAAGTGCAGGCACCAAATGTTGAAGCCCGATCATGTAACTGAAATCAAGAGAGGTACAGGAACCGATGAAAATGAAAATTTCCAAGGCTGCACATAAGAACAGTCCTGCTCGGGCTCCATCACACGTCGCACCATCAAAATGCCCATCCAACCCACAGACAATCAAGTACGACTGAACACGATTAAAATCTGCTTGACTATTACGGCAGATACGATGGGAGCGCTTGCCAGTAGTCTCAATGCACCGTTTGCAGAGGCAATTTTCAACACAACCAAGGCACTCTTGGAAAATATCAAGGTAAACCATTACACCTCCAAAGCAAATCCCGCTGAGGCATCCCAGACCATTAAACACCACAAAACAATCTGTATTGAGTTAATGGAGCAAAGCCATCACTTGCTCAATGCAATTATTATTGTTCAGATCAAGTCAAATACTGGCGGAGAATTGGGGCCAGGTATACAGTATCATATTGGAAAATTTACAGAGTACTTTGCATGCAACAGATTCAGGGTCCTTACTGACAAACTTCATTCAGGACCCTCCACAAAATACACACATTTATTCAGGCCCAGCAGAGTGGCAGCAAAGTCAAGACATTTTTCCGTCATGGAGAGTTGAGCACACTGCTCAAGGCCTGCAGGAATGGACTGAAACAGGGGCTTGATTTCTTCAAGGTTGGTCACCCAAGGGCGTCATGATACTTTATTGAGGTATACTGGAGATTGAAACCGACACTATCATGATTGATATTGCAAAAATCCGCCAAGATGCAGAGCAAAGACACCAGGAAGTTCTCGGCATGATTGAAGCACTGTCCGATACAACTAGCTCAGATTGGGCATCCACGGTATGAAAGCTTCGACTGAGTGTCCTAATCAACATTAACCTTCCCCTAGATAAGCCAAGTCTATTCCGGATCACACAATAGGTATGTATCTCTCCCAGGGTTGGTATACAACAATTCAATCCATTTGCTCATATTTCAAATGCAAAGCTCCAATTCATTCTCGATGCTACCATCAGAGCCCAAGATATTCCATGGCCGAGAGTCAGAACTGTTTGATATCCTTCAGGTTTTCAAAAAAGGAACTCCTCGGATCGCCATTTTGGGCAGCGGAGGCATGGGCAAAACCAGTCTTGCAAGAGCAATTGTCCATCATCCGGAAATCTCTGCCAGATATAAGTGCCATCGTTTCTTTGTTGCCTGTGACTCTGCAGGAAGCGAAGTGGAACTTGCAGCACTTATTGCAGGTCATCTGGGACTTAAGACTGGCAAAAATCTGACTCAACCAGTTGTCAAGCACTTCACTAGCAGCCCACCCAGTCTTTTGATTCTTGATAACCTGGAGACATCATGGGAGCCTATTGAATCTCGTAGTGATATTGAGAATTTTCTTTCCCTACTGACAGATGTGGAGCATCTGTCACTCATAGTAGGTGCAGTCACGCTCTCTCTTGTAATTCACTCATACCCCGGCAGATTACCATGCGTGGGACAGAGAGGCCAGCCAAAGTCCATTGGACACGGCCATTTCTTCTTCCTCTACAGCCTTTGGGGCATGATGCTGCTTGGCAAACATTCATTGAGATTGCAGATGACAGTCACAACCCAGAGGAGGTAGAGAAGGTCCTTCTCCTGACAGCTAATATGCCACTTGCAATTAGTCTGCTTGCCAACCTGGCTGATTCAGAAGGCTGTGCCAATTTATTAGCACGCTGGGAGAAAGAGAAAACATCTCTGATATCAGACGGGTTTGACAAGGGGTCTAACTTGGATTTATCAATTTCATTATCGATATCATCCCCAAGGCTCAAATCCTATCCTCAATCCCTCGATCTTTTAAGCGTCTTGTCAATGCTCCCGGATGGACTTTCTGATGTGGAGTTGTCCCAAAGCAACTTGCCAATTCAGAATGTCCTTGGTTGCAAAGCAGCATTAATTTGCACAGGACTGGCCTACAGTGAAGACAAAAAATGCCTGAAAGCATTGGTGCCCATTCGGGAATATATACAGAAGATTCAGAAGCCTGGAGAAGCCTTGGTTCGGCCACTTCTAAAGCACTTCAAGGCACTACTGGAGGTATATCAGGAGTGCACTGGAGCCAAGTCAAATTCTGCCACAGTTCCTAGGATAGTTTCCAATTTTGGAAACATCCAGAGTGTTATTTGCAATGGCCTCCAGCAAAACCACCCGGATCTTAAGGATAGCATTTACTGTGCACTACACCTGAATGTGTTCAGCAGGCAAATTGGCCGAGGGGCTATTCCTCTTCTTGGTCAGCTTCACAATGTCCTTCCACACCCCTGTGACCATAGAATTGAGGCTGCCTTTGCCATTGAGCGATTTCATTCATGGCGCCAGCATTCCATTTCTCATCCAGAAACACTGGTGGCCCACGCTTTGAAACAATTTGAATACTTTGATGATCCAGATCTTAAATGTAAGTCCTCCATTGGCCATATACATTGAACTGATGTTATGTTCAAGGCAGTATATATCTTACTCTAGCATTCTATCATCAATTCTGCCTTTGTGATTATTCTGCGGCTATTAAGTGGTCTCACTCTGCTATGTTGTTGTCACGTGCAACTGGGCACATCAGAAGACAGCTACAAGCAATGAACACCGTTGCCTCAATTGAGGCCCATCTCGGGGATTACTCTGCGGCCCGGGCACATGCACATGAGGCCCGGAGGTTGGCTCGTGTTTCAGCAGATCTGCACGGAGAAGCACAGGCATTGCACATGGAAGCCTTTTGCTGGCACTCACTCGGAAATTACAAGCACAGTATCTCTCTGTGTAATATTGCAAGAGATCTTCTGGCTCTATGTGGCATGTCAGGTTGTAGGTTGGACCATGACTTTAGGACCATTCAGGCAGAAGTTCACCGGTTGAAGTCAGAATACACCCAGGCTCACAGCATTCAACTCCATATTCTTCGTGAATTCCCACTGGAGCAGGATCCATATAAGCATGCTTTTACTTTGCTCAATGTAGCAGAGATCGATATTGCGATGGGTACACCAGAACAGGATGTGCAGAAGAAAATTGACAAGGTCAGGGAAATATTCATGGGGGTGGGATGTGTCGATGAAGTCACAATGTGCCATTCTACCCTCGCAGGGCTCCATTTGAGAGAAGGAAAGATCCTGGCAGCAAGGTCACTTTTTGAGCGGTGCATCAAATCAGGCTTCAGACAGGTTGAGATCCAGGCATTCTGTCTAGAGCGGTTGGCCAATGTAGTCTGCTGGGGTGCACCAGCATCCGTGACTATCTGGCCGATTGTCTTCCTTGCACATTCCATCAAGTTTAAGGAGGATCTTGGAATCCACAAAGCTCTACAATTTTTAGGAGATTGTTTCATAGCTGACAGGGATGAGGACACAGCCATCAGCCTGTTTATCATTGCACTGGAGGGATTCACATGCATGGATATCCATCGCAGCAGAGCTGAATGCATGCTACGACTCGGAGACATTTCTCAAGGACATGGTGACCTTTTGAAAGCAGTGGAATTTTGGGAAACAGCAGGACCGCTCTTTGAACAATCTTCCCAAACCAAACAGGTTGAACAGATCAATGAAAGACTGGACAGAGTTGGAAAAGATGTGCGAGAGAGGCACAGAACAAATTTAGCCAATCTGGCAGACCTCAATACACCTACTTGCATTGTGGAAGATGTGGAGGATGATTTATCAGATGTTGAAGACGCACAGGCACCTTTCGAGGCAGAGAAATCACTTGAACCAGTCCCAGTTTAGCCTACTATGTATTGTTGACGTGTCAAGTGTTTACTGAAGTTGTGTATTTATTTTTCATGGCTACCATGTTTGGTTAGTTGGGTTTGAATGCAATTCCATGTTTATTTATACATTTTTCGCTCGGCTGTCCGTTCAACTCGACTCGAAGCCATGAGGTTCACATGGTCATTTCCTTCTCTTTTCCTCTTATGTTTTGGAGCTACTGTTGAAATGTGGCCGGAGCAGAGATTTTTGGTAGCCAAGAAACAGTGCATTGGTTTAAGATGGAAGCATTGGATTTCTTGGCTTATTCAGTCGTAAATAGACAGGTTGCGCAACAGCCACCCGAGCCACTTGGTGGCTGATTTTGCGTGCGCAACTGGGTGGCTGGTGGCTCGAATGGCAGAATACCAGAACAATTTCGTGGTGGAATCGGGTCAATACGCAACGTGCCCAGCCCCTTCTGAACTTCCAGCCGGCTGATTGAGGTCCAAAACACTTTATTTAAGGGAATTAATGTTTTGGCAGGATTGGGAGTCATTCTGTAATCCATACATACATTGATGTGTTCATTAGTCCTCCTTCAAGCACCAGAAAAAGTACCCTTGGCTTTCGTTTCACCTGCCATTCAAGCCACCAGCCACCGGGCTGCGCACACAAAATCAGCCACCAGGTGGCTCATGTGGCTGTCGCGCAACCTGTCTAATTTCAGCTTCAGCTCCCTTAGTTCAACTAACCCTGCAAAATCTTCAAGAACTGCCGAAGGGTTCGTTCATTCATAAAATCCGTAATCTGAGGTATTAGTTGCTTGATTCACTTGGCTGGATTGAAGCCAACGTGCAAGCAAGTAAATCTGAATGCACAAGAGATCAGAGCACAAAAGACAGGTACTAGCTCCGTGGCAAATTGATCATGCCTGCACGCTATGCTGAAAATGAAAGTGTGTCCAAGTGGAAACCACCCATTCGATCCGGGCGCGAGCCAATGAGTTGCTGTCGCAGTGTTGCAGATTTTTATTCTACCGTTCGGTTCGTATCATTCTTTCGACGTGATGGAGATAAGGGCAGAGTTAGATTCGTATCGGTTCGGTGGGTGGTCCATACCTGCATTCTATTCCAGTGCAGAGGCGTTGAGCAGGAGTTGCCGTTTGACTGGGGGCCGAGCCATGAGTGACCTTTGGGCGAGCCGCGAAAACATCAAAAATTTTGCTAGTCTCTCGTAGACAGATACTCTAGACGAACGCTCATACCTCGCTGTATAGAGTCTGTTACAAGGTAGTCTGTTGTTAACCGCGCCACCGTGTTTGGTGGCCGCGTTATTATATAATCATCGGAGTTTGAAATCTTACCATGCCTATTTAGCACTTCCAGGACCTCCCATCCTCAAACTTTGAGAGGGAAAGAAGATTTAAATCCATGTCTGACCCCAAATACGTCTTCAAATTATCATTTTTCAACCTCCATTCTCGCGGAATAGAAAGAGCAGATTATGTCAGAATTTGTCATCTGTTGAGCCATCAAAGTTCAAACACCTGGTTCTTCGACTTTGCCGCCGCGAGTTAGGTGAGAAAGTTGCTGAATTCATGCTAATAAATACTCCATATTTATGAAAAACTTGTTCTGGAATGCATACCCACATCCGAAGTGTTTTTGTGATTTGTAATAACACGGCCAGCGATCAATGCATCAGCCTTTTCGACAGACTACAACATGCGAGGTACGAGCACTCTATTGTTGTAGAGTCTGTTTATAAGAGACTAGTTACAAGGGGGTCAATTCTACGTTCTTCCAATACCAGGTCTTAATTGACCTATTTTTACCTGCTGAACACAAATATTGTGGTCTCGAATAGCGAAATGAACCTTACCCTAAAACTGGAACCAAAACATTATTTCCATACTGAGCTTGATAACAGCTGATAACGGACCTTACAACATGAATAGCCACTCCAAATCAAGTAATTTCTCACCTGCTGTATTCATTGGCATGACGTGGGTGAAAATCTTCTCCTTCCACATCGCTCTTTTCATTCCTTTAACACACACAATACATAGCACCAGATGCTCTGTGGCCACTCACATCGAAAACTCGTCAAAAATGATTTGGTGCCTATATAAGGCAATTCCACCACGGGGGTCGGCTGAGCCACAGAAAAAAACTGTCGTAGGCGATGTCATTTTCTCTTATCTTTGATCCCCCTTGGTCTGTTAGTTACCGTTGCGGATGAAATGCTCTCTTATTACGTTATATTACTCGAATTTTCGTAGGACGTAGTTCGAACCCAGCCCAAACACTTGTTTTTTATTTTCAAAAAAAAAAAGTATCTTTATATGCTTATACTTACATGGTTCCGTAAGTACCAGGTCACATCACGGTAAATAGTGGCAGTGAAGCGAGTCGGTTCATCAGTCGACTTGCTTCCCGTTTAGGATAGCCCCGGAAGTAACCTGCTATCGCCACACTTATATATCCCAACCTACCAGCCCACTTAGAGGGGAAGTTGGTGGACACTCCCCTTCTAAGTAGAGGTCGTTAGGCGTAGTTTAGCGTGGCACTTTGAAGGTGCGTTATTTAGCTCTTATTTAGCGTAGCAATAGCAACAAGTATCGATATTTATCGCTATTCGTTGGCATCGTGGGGCGGGGATGCCTGCCTCCAATCATTTGCCCGTCGCTGCCATCAGAGATGGACGGAGACGTCGCTAAGCGCGGGATCCCACACGCAGCAATCACTCCCATCAACTACACCACCGCACCCACCCATCATGTCTGTTCCTGCTCTAAAAATCATCGTAAATTCGCGAAAAAATTAGAGCGTGTGTGGGGGAGCATTCCTGCCCCATTGGCACCTGAATTCTAGTAGTATTTCTTCAAGTATACGACAGATTCTCAAATACATCACTATTTTTAACTCACAGTCACAATAACAAGGACAAGAGCATAGGTATAGGGCATATGATTGGCCGTAGATGAAGCAAAAAAAGACAAGAAAGACAAGTATATAATTTTCATAATAGACGGGACGGGTGGCGGGTTTGTAGATGTTGGCGTGCTTGAAAGCGTCGGCATGGTGGACTTAATTCCTGGGCCCCCGCTTAACATCTGCATCAGAATAGTTTTTGTGTCGCTTTGCAGGCGCTGCAGTGGCAGGGGCATTTTCAGGCTTCATGCTGTTGGCCCTGTGCTTACCTGTGTCAGAGTGCTTCTTGCGCTGCTTCATGGTCGCCATGCTGTTGGCTGCATTTCCACTCCCTCCTGGCCCATTGTCGTCATGGCCACCAGAGGAGCATGTGTCAGAGCGCTCTTTCCAGGCATTCTTTAGCTCCTGCACACCCTCCACATCCTCCCTGCTCTTCCTCTTGCCCACCATCAACCAGGTTCGTACTCATGGAGAACACCATGGTCCTCCCGTGGTGTTGTGAGGCTGGTGCTTGTGCTACGCCCTGCACACTGCCTCATGGCCCCTTCAACCAAGCTCAGGACAAGAATGTACGAGGTGCCCGTTCATCTAAATCGGGAATCAAAGTTACCAAATCTGGATTCTCATCAAATGCACGCAGCCTACGGTCCCCATCCAACCCTTTGCATTGTACGTACGTACCACCTGCCCGACCATGGTGCTAGCCACATGACATCCGCTGGACATTCTCATTATCCGAAATCCCCTTTCCACGGTTCATACCCCACTTGCGAGTATGACGCCGCATGCTAAGATGAGAATGGTATGGTCCAAGCAATAGTGGGCATCCTGGACTTGGTTTCCTCTTCCTACACCCAGGAGCTCACCAATGCTCGAACGCAAGGCTCGTGTGATCCAGTTTCCACTCAACAAACCGCTCGAGACCTACTCAGATGCGTCTGGACACGTCTTCCGACCAATAACTAACCATTTATGACCCAGAAACCCACTCCACGACAGAACGTAACCTGCATCTGTACCAATTCGTGTCGTACGCTGCATCTGTTCATGGAAATGAACCCCAAAAACCAGGTGTAAGCCTCGTCTGTGGCCCCAAATACCGAATGCATGCCACGTATGTTCCTGCGAAAGCACCCTCAAACATGAAGGGATGGAACCGAATGAGCTCATCAAAGGGACAGTCGAGAGGCGAAAAGGTATAAAAGGATAGCGGAAAAGGGTGTTAGTCAGTCAATTTTCGGAGCCTAGTTCCCCCCCACCACCTGTGTAACTAAGCCTCGCTCACACCAAGTTGACCACACTCTCACTTGCCTCTAGCCAGGCACTTCACTCTCACACATCCTTTAGCAAGGTCCCAACTCATCGGACCCCAAGTCATCTCATCACTGAGTCATCAGGCTTCCCCATAATAGGATCACCAACTTTGCGAGGTTCATGCTTTGTAGAAGTCGGCCTGGGCAAAGCCATATTGGTTTAACCTGCCGACTGCAACCCAGCGTCATGGCCAGACGTACTATACGTTCAACTGACCAGCATGTCATGATTCAGCATAACTTCAACCTTTTCTTGCCCGGCCCGGGTTATCGAAACGACTGAGACTGGGCAAATATCTAAGCATATTTGCAACCAGGGATGAGATGACACATGCAGAATAACCAACCAGGGTTATTCATATTCTTTAAGAGGTACCTGTTTAGGTTGAGGTTGGTGAGAGGAGGAGGCAAAATAGGAGCGGGAGCGGTAGAAGGATTTTATGCGGACTGCAAACAAAGGGAAAGATGTGAGCGGGTTGAATGAAGGGAGAAAGGAGGGGAAGGGGAAGGAAGATGCACCACAGTAGACAGTGGAGACAGCACCAATGAGGATGGGGGTAGGTGGTGGAAGAGGACGATGGCGGGGGCAGTTTCATAGCTCTCGCCGAGGCAGTGTCCTCGAAGATGTTGTAGCGGTGGCTTGGATGATGTATTCTGCGCGAGATGATCCTCAGGATTAGACTTGAGAGCAAGAAAATGAGATGCATGCAGAGGGTGGATCTGCAAAAGCGGGATGCCGAGGCCGATAGTGAGGTCGATGGGGATGGCACGGCGCTTCTCAGCGCAGGTCTTGGTGACGGTGCGCACGGGGGAAATCTGGTAGGGCCACCTGCACACGTCGTGTTTCCAGAGTCCCACCACAGGCAGAAGCCATTTAAAAAAAGGAGTGCGTGTGGGAGGAAGCAAAAGACGCTGTGGCGCTGTCTGCACAGCTGCTGATCGCTGCTTTTTCTCTCAACGCTTTGCTCGACATCGCCGGTGCGCGACTGGCTGGGTTCGACTGAGTCTACATCATTCAGATTTGCCTCCCCTCTCGGATAACCGCCCTCCTACTTCAATGGATTGATGATTACCACTGTGGCGAATTTGCTGGCGTAGCGTGTCGCCGTCCTTTGTCGTTCTCTGCGACCTTTGTTCCAAGCGTGGAACTCTTGGACGTATCGTTGTCTCTTCACGATATAGACTGGCTCCCTTCCATCAATATGGCGTCGTTGACTTTCTGGATGTGGAAGGACCCTGCCGACATGATATCTGTGAGTCTCTTTGTCTTTTGGAGTCGTACGCCGCGTATGTACAAGTCCACCCCAGCGACGACAAGCATCCTCGGTACCGTTGTCTCGATCCCAGCTGTCTCGCTGTGTACCAACCGCACGGACTCTACAAGCCATTATGCAGCACAGTTTCCGTGTCCAAGCCCAAGAAAGAGGTTGCAGGTCTGGTACATCTCGCCACTGCTTCATCCGCTTGTCATTCGGTGTCTTCCAAGATTTGCTCATGTCTCCTTCCATAGTACTAACCAGCGCGTTTTAGAGTTACAGTACCTTCGAGAACGTTGAATGCTCCGCGATGCTACAACCTACCCCATCCCCGCCCACTAAACATGCCTCAGCTCCCACAAGCTTCAGGCATTAAAGCTTGCCAACCACCTCATCAACGTCTTCCCCACATTCTCCGTCTCCCGCACCCTCTGCGCCTTTCTGCGCCAGTGCGCCCAGTTCCTCGTCTACATCGCGTCCACCCGCATAGTTATTGTGTGAAGCTCTCCTCAATCTCCTCCACCCCGCATCATCCATCTCATCGGCCTATCGATAACCTCAATTCCACACGCTCTTCTGGCATTCACGTGGACACATCCCCGCGCTCGTTCCACGCCCGGACAGAAACACGCAGAGCCGAGTCTGAGCTCCTGCGCGCTCGCGTTCTGGCTGCCCACGTTGATACGGCCCATGAAATGTGAAGGCTGAATCTCATGATTTTTGCGATTTCTAAGGCTAAAGCCTAGCCCAGAGATTGGCAGAGATTGTGCCCCTAGGGCCTGTACAACAGCCCTAGGGCACCTGTTCTGGTGATACTAAAGGAGAGCTAGGGTGAGCTCCGAACCACTGGCTGTAGTGCTTCAGTGCAAACTAAGTACACTATCAAGGAGATAAACATATAAGCCCAAGAAGTCCAGCTAGGGATCATAACTCTACTAGGAGTACCAATGACTGCACAGTAAAGGTCCTAGAAGAAGAGATGGGACAGCTAGGAAGACGTGGTGCACCTAGGCACAGATATCGAAGGGAAGCTTGCTTCCTAGGAGGTGTCTAGTCGATAGTGACAGCCAGCTAGGGCAAGCGAGGTGCCCTAGGGCGACGTTACTGAAGATTTGTCGAGTATTAGTTAAGTTCTACTTAACCAGACGGAACGAGTACTCTGAGGAGCGTGCTCAGACAGTTGAGGCAAGGCTTGGAGACATGTGATGTACGCGACGCGGTCGCGAGGTGCCAAACAAGGACAAGTAACTCTTTGTGGCAACAGTGTTGATTGTAGAGAAAGCGGACGCCAATGTGTAGGCGTCCTAGCGGCGTGATGGCGGATAGAGTTCCGCATTATACCTCGTAATGACCTAAGGAAGCTTGGATTATCAACCAAGCCGGAGACATTCGTCCCCAGCAGGAGCAATCGGCTGGCCTAGGGCATTACAAATATACCCAAAACAGACCTAGCGGTCAACCTGGATGACTATTTCAGCCATTCCATTATGACGATTCAACTCGGCACTAACGCACCTGATTCTTTCTTATAAAGCACCTCATCTCAGTTACTCAATTCGTATTATCTCATGTATCTCACAAAGTAGTATAAAAGGGCAGAAGGAACCCCACAGAAGACCAGTTCATTGCACCCCCAGTTCGCCTAGGCAGTTGCCAAAGCCAGCTTCACCGGTGGTAGTGTTCTCAGGTCAGCTTCGCAGAGAATAGCACTATCTCTGTTTGTAGTTGTTCTATAACAATTGGAGTTTAGTTGTTGGCTCAAAGCTTGAGTTGTGATTTAAGCTTCAGGACCTTGTGTGACCTGTGAGAAGGCGCCCTAGGAATCATTGGATCGTTGTTGGCTTGAGGCTGCGCAGTGAGACGCTTGGGCATAGACATATCTGTATGGGATTTGCTCTATAGAGTCAAGGTCATTCATTGGTAGACCCTCAGCAATCGTGAGACAGTGCAAACGTTCTTTGGTTTAACAGCCAGAGTCTACTACCTGATAGGTGACGGTGGTATCGTGCAGCTAGGAACTAGGTAGTTCCCTAGGGGCACACAAATTGTTGTGGCTAAGGCTGCGCATTGGGACGCTTGAGCATAGACCTATCTGTATGGGATCTGCGCTATAGAGTCAAGGTCATCCATTGGTAGAACCTCAGCAGTTGTAAGGCGACGCAAACTGGGTTTCTTGAGGCTAGAAGGCGCTTAAGACTCAAAACTATACAAATCTACAAAACACCCGTAGTACCTGTTCATCGGGGCCTAGGGAACATTGCGTGAACAACTACTTTCGAGAGCGGAAGTGTACTTGAGAACATTCATCGGATTGTTCAATTGGAGCTTGGTTACTTGTGTTTCTGAGAGTTCAGACTTCGCTTGCCGCATACTACGGCACGGACCCACGAACATAAAGGAAGCGCTATTAGACAGGTTGCGCAACAGCCATTGGAGCCATCTGATGGCTGATTTGGCGTGCGCAAATGGATGGCTGGTGGCTCGAATGGCTGATGAACCCTTAAGCAAGGTAACTCGTTTTTTGGTGTTAGAATGAGTACTGATGCACGTTCATCTCACAGAATTACCCCCAACCTTGCCAGAACACCAATTCCATCAAAATGAACACATTTTTACCTCCTATCAGCCAACCGTAAGTGTGGAAGGGATGACGAGCCTGCATATAGTCCCCAGTCTTTCCAAATCGGTTGATTCACCAGAAAATGAGTTCAGGTATTTAGCCATTCGAGCCACCAGCCATCCATTTGCGCACGCCAAATCAGCCATCAGATGGCTCCAATGGCTGTTGCGCAACCTGTCTATTAAGAGGGCAGTTGTGTGTGTGTGTTGGTGGTTTTTGGTGGTGTTTTTACATCCCTAGCTGCTATTGCATTTCAAGCGTACTGTTTAGCGCACCGTTTCAACGTAGTCATAGGTTCGCAGCGAGCCACAGAAGCATTGTGATTTAAGCGGCGAGCAGACGGCGCACGTCCTCGCGCTGTCCTGCCGTTCCATTCAGGTGTTCTGTACCGCCCTTGCACCCGCACCGACCTCCTTCGCCACCGGGACCTCCAGCATCCGTCCCTGCCTCGCTCGTGGACAGCCGCAGCGGCGCCTTCCTCGCCTCCCTCGCGGACTACGAACTTGCGACGACCCGGGCGTCCCTCTATGGTAATAGCAATGGCGCGTGCATTCGCACATCCCGACATAGCTGGAGTTGGGGATGGGGATGGGGATGGAGGTGGAGACGGAGAGGTGCACGCAGATGGTCGACTGGAATATGGAGGTGGAGGACGAGATGCGCACCGTGCACTCGCGCATCTCAGTGGAGATGGAGATGAAGAAATGCGCCTACAGCACCGATACCGTCCTGTGCGCGAGAGGGAGAGGGAGAGATGGAGCTATCAACGCCGCTCCCGCCCACATGCGCATGTCGATGGGTCTTGTGCATACGCATGCAGATGGCCCTGGACGTAGGTTCTCCCCATCGCCCTCGCCGTCGTCGAGCGCGGCTAGTTTTGGCTTCGGCTTCGAGGCACCCTGCTACCGCATGCGCACGCGCGCGCAATAGACGTCCCTGTACGCGCAAGGAACGTCGACTCGAGGTCGGGGCACCCTTCCTCGCTGCTTACGCGCTCGCCTTTCTTGTGGAGTACGGCTTACGGATGCAGAGAAAGGCATGTGCGCATGCACCCGGGATCCAGATATGACTTTAGGTGCGGATGTGCGTAGGCGTCGCTGAAGGAGGTGGACATGGGTGCCACTTAAAATTATGCTATTATGGGAAGAACGGCTATTTGACCCTTTGAACATGGCGCATGTCCAAACTCGAACCTCGAGAATCTATGCTAGCTTCAGGAATCCTACCTAGGCCATCGAAAGCTTTTAAAATTTCTGAAACAGCTTGTGGAGCAAAATCCGTGCCCTTTATGTGTACCTGTGTCTTGAGATAACTTGATTTGTTTTCGAGTCCACCTAATGGGGGTTTTTTTTTTTTTTTTTTTTTTTTGCAGATTCGTCGCCTTACAGTTCCAGTACCCAATATTCAGCGCCTCTTCTCCTCCCGCGTGTGTTCTTATGTGGCTCGAATTTGGCTGCGCACAGCGAAGGATAGTCGGGTTAGATTGTGCCGCTAAATTACCGACGTTCAAGCAACGACTGTTGCATTTTTTTCTACTCAAGTCTGATGCGGACACCCATGCCTACACCAATGGATATTTCATCCCCTCGACCTCAACCTCAGTGGCATGACCTCAATCAGGAGACACTCCGGTCATTACCATGGGCTCGATTAATTATTGCCCGTACTACTCTCTCAGAAAACGCAAAAACTAAATTCAGTGAATTGCAAAAAAAAATATAGTTGCTCGTTTTTGATACTGCATGACTGCAGTACATAGCTGTAGGACAACCAATGTGTTTCACTGTGGGAGTCCATTCGGGAATTCGAGAAACCGGCATCAAAAGAGGCCGCCGGTCAACCGCCGGCTATGCTTAGTCAGGTCGGAGTTCAAACGATCAAGGCATAGCCCTTGGAACCAAACAAGTGTCTACCCATATGCACGATGTCGGTGCTCGCCCGCTTGAAGGACCCCGTCTTTCAGGCGCTCACTCTCTCCCAAACTATTACTTTCATACGACTTCTGTCTCTCCTCAAGGACGACATAATTCTCGCGCAGCCCTACTACATCCCGACTACAGAAGCGCCCCTCGTCCTCCCTGCGAGTATCGCCGTCTTTGTAGCCGAATCTACGGGGATCCATATCGACGCTATCACGGGCTGCTGGGACGTTTTGAAGGAGGACATTTGGGCTTCTCCAACCCCTGAGCAAACAAATCAAGACGACGAGTCATTATTCGAGCACCATGGCTGGAGTCGAGGGATCAGTATGGCACGTCTACCTTTTAACTATCTTATCCTCACCGTATTGTACTACAGCATCATTGTCCTTATACCCCCTTCCCATGAATGTACAAATTCCATGTGTAACCGTGTCAATCCTTTGAAGAAAGCCGAATGTCGGCAAGCCGTTGTTTACACCCTCGACAAAGGTGTCCGACCTGCGTGGTCCATCCATTTATACTGTGAAGACTGTCACACGAACTATCAGTATGAGTTCTCCGTGAACCAGGGTGTGAGAACGTACTACGGCGGCATACCAAAGTACATACAAGTTGGCGAACACCAATTTGTGGAGCGGAAGCTGGTCGGTATGTGGATAAGTCTTATGCTTGTTGCATGGTGCGCCTTTCTTTTTTTCTTCTGCCTGTTAGATATTTCCTCATGGTGCACAGGGTATCGGGAACCAATTGTGCACGCTCATACGACATGTCACTCTCGGAAGGACAGGTTCGCGACTTGACGGCTGCTGGCTGGAAGTTTGGCACTCGACTCTCCACAGACCACGTATGGGATGCCTTCATCATTCTCACGCTTCTCGACTACCACGACCGCAAAAATACCTGTCTTGCCGTACCCCATACTGGAGATCAGAAGGATCGATTCACGGCGGTGATGCGTGCAAGGAACCTCGAGGTTGTGGAGGAGGGACAAGACGAGATTGGCCATTGTTGCGATAAATGCATGCGGGAGTGGATTGACCCGGAGACGGGGGTGGAACGTATGTTGCTATGCAATTCTTTGCCCCAGATTGATCTGACACCGAGGTTGCAGGGGACGTACAGGCTGCACTTTCGGACGGGCTTGCCATCGGTTTTGCTCACTGCCAGACGGCGCATTGCACAGAAGAGCTTGCAAATAATTGCCATCGCTTCTGCCCGTTGCACCACCATCTACACGAGATTTGCGCTGTCGTCGGCTGTAACGCACCCGTTCGAGTGGATAAGAAGACCTGCGATAACCGTGAGCACACCGAGATGGAGTGACTGCATTACGAGCGTGGCCAAGCCGCTTTCACCCTCAAAACCCGCCTTCAAAGACACCGCATAGCACACCCTCAGAACGGTCTGGATGATCAATCGCCAGACACAGTTGATACTGCCGATGATATTGAGACCTTCCATCTTGATAACACCGGCCGCTTGCACATCCACAGCGAGGACAATCCAGGTTCTGTTGGTATCACAGATGAGGCTTGCGAGGCGTCAAAATCACCAACGGGAAACCGCAAGTATAAGGCGCTTTTCGGCAGAAGCAGAACTCACAATCTGCAAACGATTGTTCGTCCATGCGGTGTCATTGTTGCTCAAGCACCATTTTACAACGCAGAAGCCGTCTCGAACGTTTTAGTAAGAAGAGCTTCTTTTTAAGCCTCAGCAACCGTTGATTCTCTCCCAGTATTTTGTTCAGAAAGTATTCTCCGTTCCCCGTGCACACAAACCGGAGCATCTTATCTACGACACCAACTGTGATGCAAAACAGCAGGTCCTCGCGCACCCAAACCACTGGTCGTGGTTCCTCGAAGTCGGGATGACGGTCGACGTTTTTCACTTCTTGCACAAGCACGATGAGCGCCACGAGTTTTGTCAAGAGCATTGCAACCCTGTGGCTTATCCGGAGTTGTTGGGACCTGACGGCAAGTGGTTCTTCAACACATCTGTTGCAGAGCAGACGAACGTATGGCTCGGCGGTTACCAGTCGATGTGTCGGGAGATGCTCCCCACCAAATTCAATTTTTTCTTGAACGAGATGATTCGCTTATGGAACCAGATTACTGTCGCGAAACTTGCTGCAGACAGACATAATCCTCGAGAACGTGTTCGTCGTGTTCATAGTACTTAATTACAACATGTACTTGATATGAATTTAAAAAAAAGATGAATACAAATCCGATAAAAAAACAAGACAAATACAAATCCAATAGATGAAAGGACGAAAGGATAACTAGCGGCGAAGCGAATGGTTCTTGGTGAAAACAGTCCAGAGTCCCTCAGAAGTCCGCCCTGCTTCCAACGCTTGCTGCTGCTCGGCCTCGGTGACCGACCTCCAGCGCCGTAGTTGGTCGTCATACGTCGACGGAGCATAGGAGTGTTCATGACCGAAGACAGCATGGAAGCGAGCTTCTTTCGTCGGGAGATGCGCGATGTCAGGGCTGTCCATCTTGACGAACCTGTCCACCATGTCGACAGCGTGGAGACCCTTCATCCAGCTGCCTTTGTCATTCTTCAGGCCAGCAGTGCTTGAACACGATGGACCAGGTGTCGAAGGAGGGGTGGACTGTGTTGAGGTGTTGCCATCGTCATCGACATTGATTGGCGCGATGGTGGTGTTGACAGAGAGACGGGGGCGCTTGCGCGGTAGGGTCTTGGTGGCGGAATCCCGCTTGCATACCTTACCGACGACTTCGACGTCAGACCCATCGTCAGACGAGATAGACTTCAGCTTGTGGTATTTGCGACGCACGCCCGCGCGTTCTTGAGACAAACCGTACCGTTGGTGGGACAAGGTGGGAGCAGTAGAGCCACCTAGAAAGCGAGTGATGATGCTGGCCTCGTCTGGAACACGAACACCTTGCTTTCGTAGAAGGACCACACAATTGGTCGTCAAGGTGAAAAGATGGCGCACAGAGACCTTCATGAAGATGTGGTAGCTTTCGGAGTATTGTTCTAGGCTGGTGTTGTCGACGTGCTCAATCCCCATGTCGCTTAAGGTCTGAGGGGAGTCAGTGAGGCGGAACTGGGGCCAGGACGGTAGTTCTGCAGCACTGATACAGAGTACAACTGGGTCCTCTGCACTCTACATAATCTGTCAGTCGACAGGCAGCACAATAGAATATGAAAGGACTTACGTTACGTAGATACACAAGGAGAAACCTGCGTGCAAGCTCTGGGTTCGTTGGAGGTCGCCGCGTGGGAGCAGCAATATGAAATGTAGACGATGGCTTGATCCAGTCGTTACTGAGCTGCCTTGTGATTTGGATTGGGGCCGTGGAACGCTTCTTCGCATGCGAGATGGGTAAGACGGTGGTGGGAGGGTCAGGGCTGGGTGACAAAGAGCGCAGGCGTAGGTTGGTAGTAGGAACTGGCGGAGGAGAGGGTCGTGTGACGGTGTCGCTGATGTCTTGAAAGGCGGCATGGCGGCGAGCTTGTTCAGCGTCACGCGCAGATCGACGCATAGCTTCCTCGATGTCCTTCTCTTCCTGGCAGCGTAGTTCCTCTTCAAGAGGGAGGTCAAGTGAGGGCGACTTGAGGCCGATGCTGAGGTCAAATTGGTGGGCTGCAGAGTTTTGTGCCTCCTGGTATGCATTGAGAGCACGCAGTGGCTCGTTGAGGCTTGAAGCAAGGTCGTCGAACGAACGGAAGGGGCAAGCGCCTGGAAAAACCGGAATGTGGGAGGGGAAGGGGACATTCGATAGAGATAGAGCGGGCGTGATGCTGGAGGATGACGCCGAGCGAGGAAAGGCAGCGATGCACGAGGATGATGCAGCGCGCAGAGGGAGAGAGGTCGAGGGCGGGGTCAAGGCTGGTATGTTGATGCTTGTACTTGAATCACCAGCGTGGTGGCGCGAGTACGCGCAGTTGCCTGTCTTAAAGCAATGTTTTTGACACATATTGTTCGTGCAGTGTTTGTTGGTCCGCGCAGACGTGCAACCAGCGGGGTAGCGGCATGGTATCTTCGAGGGGGCGGACACAGTCGTGGGCGGAGCCGTGGATGTCGCGGGAGCGATTGTAGGTCTTGCCAGGGGCGGCCAGCGATGGTTGTAAGCGTCGGCGTGAGCTGCAGGCTTGTAGCACTGATAAAATAATAGTTAGCCACGGCGAGATGGAATAGAATCACGGCGAGATAGAATAGAAAAACATTTGGCCACGGCGAGAGTCAAAAATACCTTACTTACCCTAAGAAACCAGTGGTCGCCGTCTTTTGTCAACTGTGGAGTGAGATATGACCCACAGGCTGGGCAACAATTGTTGTATCTTGTTGGCGGCGGGAGCGGCGGGGCCATTTGCGAAGCACTAAGAAGATTTGCGAAGCACTGAGAAGACGAGAGGATGGAGGCAGGAAGCAAGAGAACGCCAGCTCACTGACAGGCGGCTTGACAGCCAAGGGAAAGTTGATTCAAAGTCCGATCACTTGCTGCCGCGTATGCCGCCGGTTGGTTTGCCGGTGTCGCCAATTCCCGAATTTCCTGCACTGTGGCACAGCCAGAATATTTTCGGAGTCCAGAAAACTGGCTCATACACGGTGACAGGGGAGGAACAAGTACTTAGAACACACCCCGTGATTGATCTGTCTGATGGCCTGTATTTGGTCTCCGAAATCAATCAGTTGCCATAGCTCCGAGATCAATTGCCACGTCTGCGACAACGCTCCTTGCTTTCGCCCTCCATGACCTCGATTGCTACCTTCTGCGATGTTCCTGTCTCTGCTGTTTTCAACAGCAATGCTGCAAGCTCTTCTGTTTCCCTGGATTGGGTAATGAACTCCGGCGTCCCTACCCAAAACTCCCGAGCTTCTGGTCTCCTGTCACTTCCATGCGACGCCGGCGTTATGTCTATGTTCCTAAACGACATTTCCGTGGCTGCTTCCTCGCCTTCTGATCTTGTACTCGGCTTGGACTGGTTCCAGTTCGTCTGTAACTCCACCTCTGATATTGTCGTGCACTTGAGTTCTGGGCCACTTGAGTTGCACCACAGTCTTCCAACAAGTGCAGCATCTGGTGCGTCATAACTTCTGTATTGTCCTTGCCATTTATTCATTTATTTTCAGGATTATCTGTTGCACTGGTGTTCCGAGAAGGCATCGGTGTGGATCCATCGTCCTCCTCACCAATGTCCCGGGGTGGACCTGGTGTAGTATCTACCCACTCATCTATACCCCGTACGCGAGGCGTAGCTACTTGTACGCTTGCGGAACAGACGCCTCGTACGCGAGGTGTCGCCAATTTGAACAATGATGTTAATATGATGCCAATGAATAATGCTCTTTCAAACCACTCTTCTGTGCCGTTGCCCGATCCTTTTGTCTGTCTCATTGAGCAAGAGAAGATAACTGTTGTACGTTTCCTTATCATTCATGTACACATTGCTCTTCCTACGTTGAGACAAATGACCTCCCGTCACCAGTATATGTGCGCCCGAGATTCAGGTGGAAAGTTGAAAAGTGCCAATACTCTTCGCAACGAATTTCTTGCCCATCAATGTACGGAAGTCTGTCTTATACTCAAGTCCGAAGCTGCACTAGCCGGGTTGTTGAGTCCAATTTCTCTTTCAACCAGTGAGGTACAACAGTGCGAATTGAACCTTCGGTCTAACCCTCGGAAAAGAAAGTCTACCGCCCTTGACGGTAATGTTCACAAGCGTCGTCGTTCATCCGTTGAGATATCTGGGACCTCTTTCCCAATCATATTATCCCAGGATGAGAAGGACCAAATTGTTCGTGAGTTTCGCCAAGCTACTGATAATGCATCATTGAAGCGATATGAATGTTCGTTCTGTGGCAAATTTGAGAAGGCAATCCTTATAAAAATGAGGGCTGTAAAGGACCTTGATATCTCACTGCTTGAAAGAGCGGTCGTAGAACTTCGCGTGATGTCTCGTCAGCCTAGAATTCAATCCTTCGACGGTTCCTCCGTGGTCGGCGGTTCATATATACTGTGCCATCTGTGTAATTCTGCTGTCAGCAAAAATTGTTTTCGTTCAATTCCCTTACGCAGTTACGCGAATGGCCTTTGGATAGGAAAGGTTCCAGAAGAGCTTAAAGATCTCACGTTTCTGGAAGAACAATGTATTGCGCGAGCCCGAGCAACAAGATGTATGTACAAGCTCACGCTAGGACCCTCAGGTCAGCTTGCTGCTCGGGGAAATGTCTGTATATTACCTCAGGACACAACATCTGTCGTATCTGCCATGCCGATCCCATTATTCAGATTAAGGGACGAAATCTGTGTGATTCTTGTTGGATCCCCTGACACCGAGGTCACTCACGATATGCTGAAAAGGTCGCCGCTGCTTGTGCGTCGCGAGAAAATCCGAACTGCTCTATTTTGGTTGATTGAGAATAATCCGCTTTATGCAGACCTTGATAAAAATGTCGTACTCAATAATTCAGAGGAATACCCAGTGTATGATTGCCCACTTGCGGTTACAGATTTTCTACGTACAAACTCTGCAAATAATCAAGGGTCATCGTATACGTCGTATTCAGATCAAGCGAACGCCGAGTTATTCGAGGGAGGTAATACCTTTGAACTCACATCTTCAACACTTGTAGATGTTGATAGTCTTACATCAACTTACCAGCAGCGAAAGCTCGATGCTCTCCGTAGGTTAAAAAAACAAGAAGCCGGATTTGTCAAGTTTCCATCTGGAAATACACCGTTATCAACGTCAAAAAATCCTCGGGTATTTGGCTGGTTATGGCCCACTCTCTTTCCATACGGTGTTGGAATGGTAGACAACAACAATGTCAGAATTTCACCCGAGATTCCCTTTCATCAAGTTGATACCTCACCGCACGTACAACATCTGTTGAGTATGAGAGATACACGGTTCCAGGTTCACAAATCTTTCAATTTTGTCATGAACAACATCATCCAGCGACGTCAGTCTTCATTCAAATCTCTCCTTGCAACGAATCGATCATGGTTTCCGGTGGTGCAAGATTTGGTGCAAAAAATTGACGACCAATGAATGGATACCTACCAGGCTAAGCTCGCAAAAAGTCCGTTTGCAAAGCCTGAAAGTGAAGGGGAGAAGGCCGCAGTCAAAGTTATGAGATATGTCAGTTATGTCTCGGATCATATCCCAGGTTCGGCGGGGGACGTCAACAGCATGAAGCAGCAAATGCACAGTAAAATTATATGTGACGGCTTACCCCATTTTTTTGCTACGGTCAACCCCGCAGAATCTCATAATCCGATTGCACAAGTCTTAGCTGGACGGGACATTGACCTGGATAAGATTTTCCACGCACTGGATGGTATAAAGAAGGAACCAAGTACCCGAGCAAAGACTTTGGCTGAAAATCCGGTAGCTGGTGCTGAGTTCTTCCACCTGATGATAACGAAGTTCTTTGACATAATTCCGGGCACTAAACGAGCTTCAAAAATTGGTATCCTCGGGAAGGTCAAAGGGTGGTATGCAGTTGTTGAGGCACAGATCCGCGGTTCACTCCACCTCCATTCGTTGATATGGATTGACGGTGTCCCTGCTTCACCTTTAGACATGAAAGATCTAATGAATTCCGATGCCGAGTTCAAGCAGAAACTTACAGCCTGGTATGATGATATCATTTGCCAGAGTTTTCCGAAAGATACAGTCCCGTGTGTTGCGTCTGAAGGTGCTCCAAAGCAACTCCCCGTTCTCAGTCGCCCATTAGATCCAGATTCTCCCGACTACAGCCAGAAAAGAGACCAACACCACCGCGATCTGTGTGAAAATACCGGACTAGTGCATGGACATAATGCGACATGCTTCAAATATATCCCGCGTCGCATACACTCTCTCATTGATCCGGATAGTGATTGTAGGTTTGAACTCCCTCGCCCTCTTGTTGCAGAGACACATTTCGACGATGATGATGATCTTGTAATCCGCTGTGAAAACGGAAATTTGAACGGCCACAATCCAACAGCTACCCTTTGTCTTGGATGTAATACTGACCTCAAGCAAACAGCATCGGGCTCTGTTGCAATAGCCATGGTTGAATATATGGGCAATTATACCATCAAGCTGCAGTTGGACACTGCGATTGTATTTTCCGCTCTCTGTGCTTCGATCAAAGCTCTGCAGAATAAACCTCCCCAGGATGTGGATGGACAGATTGACAAGTCGGAAATGACCCGGTTGATGATGGTTAAAACAACAAATACTTTGGCCGGCAAACGAGAATTGACAGGTCAACAAACAGCAAGCCTCTTACTTGGTCGGAAGAACAATTACACATCAGATGAATATCAGGAGTACTGGTGGTCTTCTATGCTCAGAGATATTGCACGCGATGTTTTCATCGTTGAACTTGAGGATCGTTCTGAGCTGCCCGAAACAAGAGACGAGCTTGACACACAAGATTCGGTTGAACCCCAACGAACGATGATTCCAGATGATGAGGACGACGGAATGATGTTACTGACACCAGAAAATCTCAATCAAGGTCCTGTAAGTGAGAAACGCAACGATGATGACGTCCGAGAGAAGAAATATTCCAACTTGTTCAGTGATATTTTTTACCGGCCATCAGAGCTTGATTCAATGTGTGTCTGGGATATTCTCAGAAACTACGTCAAAGAGAAGAAGCCCAAGTCAAAAACTCATACCTACCATTCAAGCGAGGACATCCCCAGTTCACTACGCACTGCCTGAAAAAATTGGACACACCCGTGATTCCGGTTTTAATGGGTTACCGTATCCCTCGGAATGACTCCGACAACGACCGAACCAAATATGCTGTTGTCATCCTCACGTTATTCAAGACATGGTCAGACACAAAGTCTTCTCCTCTCAAATCTCCGGATGTAGCTTGGCTAGATGCGTTCAACGACTTCAAACTGTCCATGTCACCCGAACATGCAAGAATTGTGCTTAACATGCAGCTTTTATATCAGACTCGAGACGCCAAATTTGACTTTGCAGCAAAACGCAGTAAACGGCTGGCCACATTACAGCTGTTTCCGAAAACCTTGAGAAAATTCAAATTTTTTGGCGTGTGTTCAACTTTTGATGGAGTGATAGCGATTACTATGTTTGGAAGTAAGTCCGACGGACCGGTCAGACCGTATCTCCAGATTTGGACAGGCAAGCCATGACAATAACCTGGACAAGTTATATAGCATGGTGTCATCGTGCAATCGATTGTTAACTCCCATGGTCTACCGCCACATCAGCGACGATATAAAGCAGCGGGCGCTCTGGCTATTGGATGCCGACTACCTCACTGAGGATGTCTGCGAGATCCTCGGTGTCTCCATGGCTAGTGTTTACCGCTGGAAGGAGAATTACGAGACCTATGGCAGTGTCAGGCCCCCACCAAACCCTGTTCAAGGCCGCCCTCGTATTTTGAATGCTGACCAGACCCACGACTTGTTCACCCTACTTGCCGAGGCTCCCGAGATGTATCTCGATGAGATTACGGATTGGATCGCAGTTACGCATGATGAGGGGATCTCACGCACCGCCATCCACACTCTTATCTGGGATACTGGACTTTCATACAAACTTCTTCGACGCGCGGCAGCAGAGCGCGATGATGTGGCTCGTGCTGAGTGGAAACAATTCATCCAGACCAGTTTTATCTCATCGATGATTGTGACCGCAGATGAGTCAAGCAAGGACGAAAGGACAATATTCCGCAAGCGTGGGCGTGCTCCTCGCGGCCACCATGCCGAAATCGAGGCGAATTTTGTACGCGGAGAACGCTACAGCATTCTCGCTGCCATTACAATTGACGGATACCTGGGTACACGGATCATATCGGGATCTGTGGAGGCGACGAGTTTTTTGACTTCATTGTGAATGATATTGTTGTACATCAATTTCATCGCACAATTGACCTGCTGACTGCACTGAAAGCTCCCGAAAATGAATGCATTTCCTAACGACAAGAGTGTTTTGATTCTCGATAACTGTGCAATCCACAAAAGCAAATATCTGCGGGAGGTGGTCGAGGCACAAGGTATTTCCACGCCACTACCAACTTCTTGGGAAAGCTGATGGAGATCTAGGCTCGATTCTCCTTTCCTGCCCCCCTATCTCCAGACTTCAACCCTATCGAGGAGAGTTTTAGTGCAGGTAAATTGTGGTCCTTCTTGATACCTCTCAGAATTGACGAACAAGCAGTCAAAGCCTGGATCAGGCGACACTGGAGACGCATGCAAAACAGTGAACACCCGAAGTAGATTTGCTGGAAGCATGTGGCGTGGTAACAGCCGAAAGTGCACGAGGTTGGTTTAGACATTCGGGATACCTTGATGGGCCGAATGTACTGTAGCACATCACACATTTTATTTACAACGAAAAATGAATTAGAGTCGTACAGATGGGTACAAAGGGGTAAAAGCACGCAGGTGTACGACGAAATATAACAAGACAACCTATTGTGGAACCGTAAGATGGCGCAGACAATAATTAGCAGTCACAAACATTGGTAGGGAACAGATATGGAGAAAAGGTACTCAGTTCAAGTGTAAACTGGCCTTATATTTGTGGTAGTACTTGACGATGCGGGCTGCAGTGAATTGAGCGATATCCACCGAGGTCCACTGTGCTTCCGTATAACTGTGATGTCATCTCCGATTTCGAAACCGAGTTTCTGAAGCAGAGGTTTCAATCCTGGTGGAAGGTTGGGATAAGCTGCAATGAAATCGTCGACAGAGCCTCCCAAAATGGCAGGGGAAGATGGGGGGTCGACCTGGCGTCGTTTGGAGCTCCCTTGCTCTGGTGGCGAGGAGCCATCCCAGGACCGGCGGCGACGGCGAGGAGTCTCGTTCCAGGGGGAATTTTTTGGAATGACGGTCAAAGGATGGGTAATTCGGAAATGAAGGTGGATATGGCATCGGAGGAAAGCCGGGGTAACCAGGCATGGGAGGCGGGTACGCGTAAGCATTTTGCCAAAAGGGGAATTGAGGCTGGGTAGGATGTGAGGAAAGTGTCGGCGGGATCACAGGAGGCGTGGAAGTAAAACCTCCAGCTGCTGGCGGACCACTAGCCTTCTTGATGGCTTTTTTGGCGGTGAAGAGATTCGAGCCATTGGAGCCTTGAATAAACTTGCGGCTTTCCTTTGCTGCAGCACTCGTTACACACGGCTTTATGAAACACAGACAAAGGAGATGCTTACAATGGCTGCTGCCCACACGATCTTCCTATTGCGATCCAATTCAAAATGAAGATCACTGAGCCGGTCATGATAGCAGGAGATCATGGGATGCTCTGAGCAGACACCAGGTGGGTATCGCTCGGCGAGCTTCTCCATTTCTTCCTCAAGGCCTTCGTCGAAAGGGACCTAAATTATATTTATAATAGTGAGACTCGCTACAGGGCTGAGAACAGAAGCATTACCTTCTTTTTGGGTCCATCATCGCAGACTCGTAGTCGTCGACACTTGGAGCAAAGAGCTCGGACCGGCATCAGGCTCGGACCAGACTGGTCATGAATAAGTCAGCCCGAGTAACGAACCTGTTACAAACTGGACATACCATCAGCTGCGTGGCGGGCTTCTTCACAGGCGCGTCCATCTTGACAATGATGGAACCCCCGGATGCACCTTTTGGAGGTGAATTGATGTTGCTTGAGCATCGACTTGAGACCATCTTCATCACGTAGCGGAACAAACTGAGAATTAGCGGGCTTCATCCAGCGCCATTCGACAGATGAAGCGATGAGAAATGGGACCTCTGAGCCCATAGCCTTGGCAAATTTCTCCATCAGCCCGACGTAATCGACACCGACGTCGGCTGAAATGGGCCCAAATTTGACGGGCTCCGGCCTGGCAACTCTACTTTTCGCTCTACCGGCTGGTTTTTTTACCTGAGGGAAGACATGGAGGACAATCTCGAACTCCTTCAGATCATCATCCTCGGAATCCACGTCTGGAGAAGCCGCCTTGACAGCAGGTTTACGCCGCTGACGTGTTGCCGGGGCTTTGGCTCTGCGGAGGCAGAAAACACGCCCAGCGTGGCTTCCTGTGCCAGATGTGAGGGAAGAATCGGCATCATTGACAGGAAATGCCATATGCTGATGAGGTAGGCTAGGAAACAGAGATGCGGGGAACACATCCGAGTCTGAAGGGGAATTTCGTGGGGAAAGATGTAGAGACGGAAGCGGTGAAAAGGTGGTATCAAAGGAGAGACTGTTTGGGTCAACAGAAAGATGGTTATAGCCTGGTAGTACTGTGAGTGCCTTGGGCCGCAGGTCGGTGAGAATAGCACTTACTCAAGTGCGCTTCTTGCGACTCGATCGGGGTGAGCGGACGCAATCTCGGTGGGACAGGGCTGCTGGACAGATCAACTGGCTGAGCTTCCGGGTCGTACTGAGACAGAGGAGCCTTGTAGACAAGTGGTGGGGAGTGGGCAGGCGCGCGATAGGGGCCCGACATCGAATAAGAGACGAAAATTTTAGACAGTAATCAAGCCCGGCCGGCGATCACTCGGACTTACTTCCAAACATAGTAATCGCTATCACTCCATCAAAAGTTGAACACCCGCCAAAAAATTCGAATTTTCTCAAGGTTTTCGGAAAGAGCTGTAACGAGAACGGCAAAGGATGCAGGGATTGCAGGAGATGATGAGGGCGACATGGAACATGATCCTGTATGGGAAAATGCAATGCAAACCATGGTTGATCCAGACGGATTGGACACAGACAGCGCGGCATTCACAAGAGATACCAAAGCAACCCGAGATGCACAGCAGATCATTCTAGAGGCGAGTAATGTTGGCTTTTATTCTGTGCAAAATACCCCAAGCAGTGAGACATGTGCCAAGTTCGAACAGAGATCGCGGCTCAGAGATGAAGAGGATATTTTCAGAGCAAATGTAGCTGCTAAAGATCTTTTGAAGGAAAAGGACTTATTTATCAAACGTCGCCAGAAAGCTTCAGAGAAAACAGGGGAGTAGAATGAGCACTTTGATCGAACATCTTCAAGGATACCGCATGCTCTTTGCACAACATTAGCAGAAGAAGCGGAGAAAGCACGTGAATTATATGAGAAATATCATATCGACGACTCTGACTCTGATTCGCACTCACGTTGGAACTCCCTATATCCATACCAGCAACTATGTCTTGCGCTGATCATCAAGCACACATTTAATGACGAACAAACTCGTGCATTCCTACTGTTAGCCGATAAGATTGGTCGTGAACTAGAGAGTGGCCGTAAAGATCCACCTATATCCCTTCTCTGTACCGGGCCCGGTGGGACAGGGAAGTCAGTGATTTTTGGAGCCTGGAAAGAGTTCTATGAGATTACCGGTCATCCTGAACGCCTTCGTTTGACTGCTCCAACTGGAGTTGTTGCGAGTGATATCGGTGGTTGCACGATTCATTCAGAAGCCAGCTTACGAATTTTGCCTGCCAAAATGAAGTCTACGCCGACGTTACGCACAAATCTCGAAGAGCGAATCTCACCACTGGAAACTTTGATCTTGGATGAAGTCTACTTCTTGAGTGCGCAAGACCTCGCTAGGCTTTCTGAGTATCTCTGCATGGGGAAGGGTGTCACTGATTCTATATGCGGCGGATTGAATTGGGCAACCTGCGGTGACCCTTGTCAACTACAGCCGCCTGGAGGAAATTCGTTATTTGCCCGCGAACTGGTTCAATGTCATGTTAATGATAATCTCAATGACCTGCATGAAAAGGTTCGTCAGGAAGTGAAGGGGGTACAAATTTGGCACCAAGTGGAGCACGTCGTTGTATTAGAAGAGATAATGCGTCAAAAAGGAGATCCATTATTGATTAGCATCCTCAAACGGCTACGGAAAGGTACATGCACCGAGGACGATAAGGCAATTCTAGACAATTATGTGTTATCGAATGCAGAGTGCAGTGAATTGACCAAAAATCTCGCCGACATTGACAGATGGATTGACGACTCATCGCATGCATGTCCTCTGATTGTGTATACAAATGCCGCCCGAGATCGTCACAATAGCAACATGGCTGAGGCCTTCGCAACTGCGACAGGCCAACACTGTCATGTTTACCACTCTCGCGACACGAGAGGACGCGGACGGAAGCGCCAGCAGCTTACTGGCCTGGCAGCTGAGGCTGCCTGGTCAGTACCTGTCAAAGAAGCCAATGATCTTGGCGGCAAGGTATTAGTTGGTTTCAGTATTTATGGCCTTCGTTTCTCACTGAATACCTGAGGTCCCTTACGTACCGGGAATGGCCGTATTTTGCACCGAAAATCTCGCAACTGAGCTGGGGATCTCCAACGGAAGTCCGGGAACACTTGTTTCAATTGTGTACGAGGAGGCAGATGGGCGCCGCTACACGATATCAGCAGAAGTCGACTTCAAAGCATACAAAAACAGCGATCCTGACGCACCATATCCGCACAGAGTCATACTCAAACCCATTACTGCCACGATTCACTTCCGCCTCCCAAACTCGGAGAAGAGCTATAGCGCGACCCGTTCCCAGCTCCCCCTCATTCCTGCCTTTGCCTTCACCTCACACAATGCCCAGGGCCGCTCACTCGATGTGTGCTGCATCGATCTGGCGAGCTGTCCGACAATTCAGAGTGCATATGTCATGCTGTCACGCGTGCGATCGCTCAAAGGCCTCTGTATTCTCCGTCCTTTCAGGTTGGATCGCATCCAGAACCATATCTCGCAAGAACTGCGAGAAGAACTGAAACGTACCGAGCTCAAGGCTGAAAAAACCAAAGCTTATTCTCGCGAGCAATTGTCATGGTTCTACAGTGTGGTTCCGGAAGGACAGGTTGGACTCTTGACTCAACCAGACACCGGGTTGCTCGAAGGGTTCGATTGTGACATCGTAATGGCGTAAACAACGGGTACGCATTTATTCGCGCTATTTAAATACACAATGACCTACTAATCCATTGTCAGTGTTATGCGTTGAGTGCCACCAATAGCAGAGGCTCATCTACTTTATTCACTCTCACTTCCCGGTGCCTACTATGCATTCGCGATGCCCATGGCCGGTCTCGAGCAGACAGTTCCGCCACGGTTATTCCCAGTGTTTAGGCTGCCATGTAATAGCATAGGTAGTTTGTTTCTTGAATTACAATCCGAAAACGACGACCAGAGCTGTCAAAGTTAGATGCCAGGTGTCATCGTGGTCGTCGCAGCGAGAAGAGTGCCATCACTCTCTGTCACAAGAATGTCACTTGTTCGCACCGCGGCCCGCGAGTGACTAATCCGACTGTTGCCAATTTGGAGCAGAGTGACCCCTGGCCTCTCACATATTCAGTGAAACTTGAACCGAAAGGTTCAGCCACCCGCCTCGAAGAGGCGTAATCCCATGTCATCGTGTAAGCAACAACTGTTTCATTTTTTCTGCTCAATTCTGCACCACTTACCGGTGCGGACATCCATGCCTGCACACATGGATATTTTCAGTATCAGGAGACACTCCGGACGGAAGAAGCATTACGACGGAATCATGTAATTCTTTCCCATACTGCGCTCCTCAGACACAAAATTAGAGGGTTGTAAAGTAGCCAAGAGATTCAGCGAGTTGCGGGAGAAGACTGAGGAAATTTAGTTGCTGGTTCTTTCTCCACTCGAAATCTTTCTGGTGGTGCTGCGGGGGCAACACGTTAGTTGTCCTACAACCATGCAGTGCGCTCCTGCTGAAGATTTAATTTGGCTTGACAGTTGCTTGACAGCTGTTGAAGTATGTGACCTGTTGATATCCATCATGCAAACCGGTGCAACATGCCACACGAGACAGCTATCTCAGGCCGACAAAATAAGCACTCGGTGTAAAGTTTTGTTTCTGACCGGGGAAGCAGACTTTCCAGGGTTGTGTGCTAGATGATACCCGATTCTAAACAAAAGAATTTTAGGGATCCGGTCAAATAAGCGCGCGATGTAAAATAAGCGCCATTTAAGCGCGGAGCTCGGCAGCAGTAGAGCACTGCCTTACAATTAAACAGCTTCTTGGCGAGTAACGTGTCTCCCACTCTCTTCTGCTTCCCTCATGCCGCTCTTCACCTCTGCCTCTGGGTTCCAAATCAATGGTGGAACTTTCATCGACAATACAGGGGACATGACTATTGTCCATAACTCGCAGGCTATGCCAGGACAAGATACCGGTTCACTAGAATTTGTGGCAGATGGCCCGAGTCGCGAGTTACCAGGGGTGGAAAGGAACGACCGAGGATTTGGAGCCACGAGGATGGTACCATATGATATGTTGCCTGCCCAATGTAATCAACAGGATCTGATGGAACCAAAAAGATGTTTCGCAGCGCCCGCAGATTCTGAATCGGACACAAAATTTGTCCCTCCTTGTTGCCAATGAGGACCCCTGGACTACCTTTGTTGCATCTGGTCCATCATTCTCAAACTCTCTGCCATCTACATTTCTCTCACAGGAGCACGAATCCAATTCTCAATACCACTTGGGGTCATTGAGCACCACAAGCAGTTCACAAGATTTCACTGCTGGATATCACGAACAGTTTCATGACTCAATGAATTCTATGGGTTCTGAGCATCCCATGTCCAGCTTTGCACCTGTCGCAAGGGATTTCAGCCAGATTTCATCCTCTGATAACCCATTTGGGTTGACATTGACTGGGCATGTTCCAAATCCACTCTTTACCACCGAGATATTTTCAGAAGAAATGCAACCTCAATTTAGACCATCTCTTCATCTTCCAACCATAGTGGATGTGTCTAATTTGGGGCCATTTGGTGAACTTGCACCACCAGTCATCGGTTCTATTGCTGGGACCAATCCCCGACCTTTGGATGACCAATCCCAGGAGCAGAGGGCAATTAATGGCGGGACATTCATTGGTGGAAATTTAAATTATATTCATACAACTGTGATGCCAGCAGGTAGATTCATTTCAATAGTATGACTCGTTTTTACCTGGTTTTTTGCAGGTATCTCTGCAGATCAAACTGCTCAACAGATTAACAATTGCCCTCTGCCATCCAGAATTTTCCATGGCAGACAAGCAATCCTGAACAAGATGCATGATTTTTTAACCAGGACACTGGGAAGCAAATATTTATGTTCTGCATGGACTAGGTGGTGCAGGAAAAACACAAATTGGACTGAAGTTTATCAATGACTCATACAGTAAGTTAAAAATTGATTAGTAAACAGCCATCTTAATAATCATATGTTTAGCTTCACAGACAAGTTTTTCCTTGATGGCAGCACAGCGGAAACCATTGATACAGGGTTAAAGAATATTGCCTCCATGAAAAACATTGGCAACTCTTCACAGGATGCATTGAAGTGGCTCGCAACAACCAAGACTGGCTGCTGTTCTATGACAATGCGATGATCCTAGGATTGACCTGCACAGATTTATACCCCAGTGCAATCATGGGAATATTATCATCACGACCCGTAACCCCACCTCCGTGCTATGCTGGAGCACACTTTGCTGTGTCCGATATGGAGGAGAGCGATGCTGTGGAATTGTTACTCAAAAGTGCTTCTCAAGAGATTGTTCCAGCAAACCAAGAAATTGCGGCCAAGATTGTGAAGGTCAGTGGAGCTTATTTCTTTCTAATTTCATTAGCACTGATGTTGCAAAGGAATTGTGTTACCTTCCCTTGCAATTGTACAGGCTGGGGCATTCATCTTACAATCTGGAGCCTGGACAGCTATTTGGACATCTACATGAAGAATCGAGCCCAACTGCTGAGCGAAAACCTGCTCAGAGCACGACAACTATGCCTGCACAGTGTACACAACATGGGAAATGAGCTTTGACAAGCTCAGTCCACTGGCTGTGATGTTCC